>JAKGSA010000135.1:558493-582840 GCA_033558755.1 Philaethria dido
TATATATATATATATATATATATATATATATATATATAAATGCTATTTAAGGCAGTGCATTAATAAAAGATATATAAACAACTTTCTCAAACTTCCGACACAAAACGTTAAATAAAAAGGAAACTACTTTGAAGTCCACTCAACACGTAGCTAATGGACCGTAGCAACTTTAAAGATAAACAACCTTAGCTCACCTTTATACAGGATACTGCTTTAACGATTTAAAGTTGAAGTTAGTTTTTTAAATACACTGTCCTATACACGTGTGTATAGAATGAGAACTGGTTTCGTTCATGTTTTGTTTAACATTAAAATAGTTTATTATTTTATATATAGAGTGATGGTAGAGATAGATAGGAAACAGGTGATAATGGACGTCATTTTTAACTAATTTAGCTGTTATTACCTAGCATATGGTGAAATTTTACTGATTTTGAGATAATGAAATCATCAAATTTATATATATTTTTCTTTTTATGAATAACGGATGGCAAACGAGCAGAAGGACCACCTGTTGGTACGTGGTTACCTTTGCCCATGAACATCTACAACATCAGAAATGTTGTAGATGCTTTGCCAACCTAGAGGATACAGTTGGAAGGGGAGGACAATGTAGTAATCCGCTATCGGAACCACCACATTTTGGGGAAAGGATAGGTGGGAAAGGGGAAAACCTGGCTTAAATGCCATCGAAGTGGAACACATCATAAGATATTTGGCGGTTCGTCTTTGACATAATAGTGGTCGCGAGCCAGACGGAGGAGAACCTCCTACCACCAAACTACTGGGATACCCGCCTCTTACGGGACGCTACCCAGCTGCGAAGGGGTATTGTATTCTAACCCCGTCCCCTCACAGGGAGATTATTTAAATTATTTCCACTATGGTAATATAAATCGTGGCGTTGAATTGCGAATATGTATATATATAATTTGTTTATTATAACGTTACATGCAGATTCTTTATTTTTATTTTGTTTTAAATAGATAATATTCGAGTTACAATAGTAATAATCGTTGAAACAATCGACAGCTTAGAGAAATCATGACCGTCGCTGTCAAGTTCAAATCTTTAGGTCAAAGTTTATCAATGACGGGCAAGTTTAAAGTAATTTTCACTATCTAGTCACGACTATTGCCTCTCTTAATAGTGTGAAATGGACAAGCTCGAATATTTGACCGGGCTACCTAATAATATATTATTTCGTCTTTACAAAAATAAAGAAGTTATTTGCGGGGTAGAAGAACATACCTACATACATAGCTTCACTCTGTAACCCGCATACACCTGTTAAGACACTCCGTTTCCGCCGAATTGAGGCATTGCGTGCTGAGTGGCGGAACACAACACCGCGCTTTGCCTTGTTATCAAACCCAGAAAATGAAAAATTCCATATTTTGAAGTGGGACTCGAACCCACAACTGGTCGCGTTTACAGTTGCACGCTTGTGCCTCTGTGGCACGACAGGCGTTAAAATGGATACAAATAATTTCTTCCTAGATTTACCTAGTGACAAGTTACTCCGCTCTCCTTTTTGTGTTTATTAGGAGACGATATGGTCTTAACGATGAAATCCAATGTCCAACGCATTAAGTTTGCTTATGTATTCTTTTTCAGCATGATTTGAATATATACCAGGGAAAACTTGAAAATGATGCAAACGGAGTATGGAAATTGCCATAGTTAAAGTATATTTGGAAAAGACTGCAGAAAGCCAATATTTTTTACAATAATAAATACATTTAGTTAATAGCACTAACAACTATATGTTTGATATAAACTCTTGTACAAAATAACCCGCAAATAGTTTTTTTTATTATGGAAACTTAAGTAAGTCACAAATTTTCAAACACGTTTATTAATATCTTATATAGACAAAATCTTATTCCATTGAAACTGTCTTCTACCGAAATACCTAATACCTAAGCAGCATATACTATTTTTTTTTTAATTTATTATTATTTAATAAATTTACAAATTTTTTTTTTTTTTTTTTTATTGATAACGGATGGCAAACGAGCAGAAGGACCACCTGATGGTAAGTGGTTACCTTCGCCCATGAACATCTACACCACCAGAGTTGTTGTAGATGCGTTGCCAACCTAGAGGATAGAGACGGAAGGGGAGGATAATGTAGTAGTCCGCTATCGGAACCACCACATTTTTGGGAAAGAATGGGTGGGAAAGGGGAAAACCTGGCTTACATGCCATCGAACCGGAACACATCACAAGATATTTGGCGGTTCGTCTTTGACATGATAGTGGTCGCGAGCCAGACGGAGGACGAACCTCCTACCACCAAACAAAAAACAAATATTATTTTATATCTAATAACACTACAAAAAACCACTCAGGAATATAATAGTAACTTAACTTAGTAAGTAATATAGTAGGAACTTAATCAAAAAATATTGCACACTTAAAATATTCAACATCATATGAACGCATATATTCAAAATATCTTTTATATAACATTGATACAGCTCTCTTATCTCATTTATATTCATAATAATTTAAAAGATATGGCCAAAGGAAAAGCACTAGTTAAATTAATTCACAAAGTAAACTTTCATTAATAAGTGGTTAGTATAAACACGTAGATAACGAGTAAATATGCATATCTATATTTTATGGGTTTTAACAATATGTTTACATGAAAATGAAAGTAATTTTATCTATAGACTATCGTGGCGTAGTGAGACTGTGAGCCCGATTGGTTGCGGGTTCGCTTCTTACTTGAAGTAATTATTTTATATATTTTAAAAGAAACAGTATGAACAACTGTATTACTCTCTTACTAAGTTGTCTACTAAGTTCCGTCACTCATGACGTAATATTTCGATTTCCGGAGGACACATAGAGAACGGAGTGATACCAGTTTCATGGAAAATTAGGGCAGTTCCCGTAGCCTCGGTTAGTAGCGGTTGAGGACGAGTGCCAAAGGTTTTAGTGGGTATACGAACGGTCGACATCTACCTATCCGGAGTCCCACATAATAAGGTATACATGTTATTTTAAAATGTGGAAATTTGAGTGACCTATCAATGATATAAGCCCAATCATCCAACCAACGTCAACCAGTTATTCTATTTTGAGAAACAGCAATAAAATAATTAATTAAATTAAACAATTGTTTAAGAAATATGTATAATTTAAAGAAATTTCATTAGAAAGCTCATATTTACTTAACTAATCTAAAAAGAAAAATAATATTTTTTAATGCCTGGTCTATTTTTCCATAACAAAAATTAAAAATTGGTATAAAGACCCATAACAACATACTATGCTTTTTCTATTAGTAAAATGACTATACTAGGATAACATTGATGTAATCTACATACATAAGAAACCATATATTTTATAGCTTCAAGCTGTATCCCGTACATAGCAGAGTAGGCAACGGGAACCAGAAAACCTAGTGTTAAGACACCCCGTTCTCTTTTAACATTTTCGTTCCCCTATTTCCGTCGAATTTACTCATTGCGTGCTGAGTGGCGGAACTCAACGCCGGGCTTCGCCTTTTTACCAGAACGAGGAAATGAATATATTAACTATTATTTAATATTTTCATTTCCCGGAGTGGGACTCGAACCCACAACCTGTCGCGTTGACACTACCACGATTGTGCCTCTCAGTGATATATGTAAGTATTAAAGGGCACGGAAGCTATTTTAACTCTTGTACTTGACTGAATTTACGATGACAAGAAATTACTGAATTTACTTTGCTTTATTTGGAACATGTATCTGCTGTAAAGGTTATGTATAGTTTATTTATTATACATTTAAACATAAGATGCAATTAAAATAACTATAATTAAATTTCATAAAATATTTATCGGTACAATTATTATTTTTGACGTATTCAATGTATAATTAATATTTATTTAATCAATTAAATATAAAAATATTTTTATTTGCGTAAGTTTTTTTTAATTTATTAACCATAAATGAAATATTATTACTCAATAAAACATTTAAATTTTTAATGGCTCCATAGAGGCAGATAAAAAAAATAAAAAAGCATAAAAAGAAATGCACTTTAATTATTTTGAATATTTACCAATACTACCTCCTAAACCTGGCAATATTAAAATATTTCCCAAATCCCTCCTAGATCTGGCAACATTGAGGAAAAACAAAAAGCCACCAACAGTCGACAGCCGAAACTTCATTGACCGTGAAACATTGCCGGATGTTGTCCGAAAAAAAAAAGAGTATCTGGTAGCTGTTACTCGACCCACATCGGTAACCTCGTTATAACGAAATCGCAATGTAATTTTGCGACTCACATTTTTCGGAACACTTTTACTTTGACTACAGTTTTGGTGATGACACCAATTTCTCTTTCAATAACTCTTTTAGTTACTGTAGTGTTCTCAATATTAAAGTGGGCCTATGGAGTTGCTACCCACGTCAATATTTAACTGTTTATTCGGTAAGTAGGTAAGTGTATCGATTCAGATGGTTCTTTGACGGAATCCTGAGAAATTTTTTAACGGTTTTCTTGTATGGTTTCAGAGTTTTGCTTAAAAGCTTTGAATTTTATGTTAATATTTAAATAAATAAGCTTTGAAAGCTCTCATTTAGAAATGTTTTAGCATTGTACCAATAATTTTTTTTGTGAAAAATATTTACTCCAATTAATAACCACTTTAAAATCAAACTAAAGAATTATATAAAAAATTATATTAAATAAATAGCACACAAAAATAACTATTATCATAACATTACAAATAACTACTAACTTGAGCAACTGAAAACGATAGATACGTATATTGTGTAAGACCCACCAAAACTAACACAAACACTGATAAAAAATGAAGATAAAAAACAAATATATTAATAATATAAACAACTAAGCAATCATAACCATAAGCACATAGAAACTCAACATTAAGCGACTTGAGTACTCGGTTAAAAATGTACCTGTCAATAAATATTTTATTATATTGGAGTTCCAGTCAAGTATACAAATCTTGCTTTCTCCTGTATATTATGATTTAATTTTTAATTTAAAAAGTTTACCAAATGTTATATATTATTACGTCTACAGTACATTATTTTTTTGATATCAACTAAGATAAGGCCATCGTGGCGCAGTGGGACAGTGTCTGAATTTAGCGGGTTCGATTCCCTCTCGGCGGAAACAATCATTGTTTAAATTATTTTCATTTCTCTGCTATGGTGAGAGAAAGCATGGCGTTGAGTTCCACTACTCAACACGCAATGTCTCATATACACTAGGTGCTTTCTGCCTACCCTGCTATGCGGCTAAAATCGTGAAGCTGCAAAAAAACTATACCAATACTACTTGCAGGTAAACATCGAATGCAAAAGAAATGTAATCGTGATCCGTGTTTTTCTTAAATATAACAAAATATACCTGCGCATTGATTGATTGACAAGGCAAAGTGCGGCGTTGAGTTCCGCCACTCAACACGCAATGCCTTAATTCAGCGGAAATTGGGGAACGGAGTGTCTTAACAACACTAGGTTCCCTCTCTATATGCGGGATACAGCGTGAAGCTAAGTAAGTAAGTATTGATTTTGTACAAAGAAAGCAACTTCACGCTTTATCCCGCATAGCAGGGTAGTAAGAGAGACCCAAGTCAAGACTCTCTCTTCCTTGTGTTGTGTTAAGTAGTACAAAGAAGAGAGTATGTATTTCGCTATTGCATTTCGCAGTTTATATCGCGAATATAAATGAATTTACAACAATTCATGCGTAGCATACCACGAATTTTTGAGTCAAAAATTATTATTCTCTTTAAATAACGGCTATTCATTTTAGACTTTCCTTTTAGCCCATTAACGGTACCTCTACCTGATTGAAACGATCTGAATTTGTATAAAAAGAATGACACAATGACAAATAACTGTCAATAAGATGAAAAATGTTCATTCATTCATACAAGAATAGTGAATGAAAATTTTCTTGTAGAACATTTCAAATATTATTTATTTTGTTTTTTTTCTTCAGTTATTTTAAAATTAGTGCACATAAACGTACTTTAGTTGTAATACCTGTTTCTAGAAATTTTTTATTAAAATGAACGAATGAATGAATGAATTTTCGTAAAGTTATTAGTAGATTTTTTTTCAATTACATATTTCGGTTTATTCCATCTGAGAATCGAACATTGTGGGTTCGATGTTTATGCGCAATTTGCAACAATAATATGTATCTTCTTTTACTTACTGAAAGATAACCGACAGCCAAAATTATTGGCCGTAGAAAGCTGAAATTTGCCAAGTAAACTCCTTGGGGAGTATAGAGGGAAAGAATTTCTACGGAAACGGAATAAAATAGGATTTTACGTTTTACATTCAAAATTACGAAAGAAAGCAATGAGAGCAAGGCGTGTAAAGACAAATTTTCAGACTAAGTACATAAATAACATAAGGAAAAATAATTAGTAAGCAAAATTTCAAGTCCAGAGGCAGCTACCAGAGGAACAAGTCAAAGCAACCGAGAGCGAAACTAATACGAACTAGTAGAATGGTTTACTTTCATTCATTTGAGATGCCGAAAGTGAACTTTTACTTTCAAAATGGCAATATTTGTGGAATTTAAATATTAAAATCATAATGAATATATTACGTGTTTCCGTTAATATAATGGATGGATAGATATAAAAATAATTGTTGAAGATATAGCACTAAAACCGCTCTAAAATGTTGTACCTCATGGGTGTCTATTGAATTAATTAGAAGATGCTCCATTTTTAAAAGATATTGCATGTTAACTGGCGGAACTCAACGCCGTACTATTATTAAATAATCGACGCCTGTCTCGGCGCACAGGCACGAGCGTGCGACTATAAACGCGACAGGTTGTGGATTCGATTCCCACTCCAGTAAACGTAAAAGTTACTGTTTTCATTTCCTGGGTTTGGTAACAAGGCAAAGCGCGGCGTTGAGTTCCGCCGCTCAGCACGCATGCCTCAATTCGGCGGAAAGTGGGAAACGGAGTGTCTTGACACTAGGTTCGAAGGTTCCCTCTGCCTACCCTGCTATGTGCGAGATACAGCGTGAGGCTATATTAAAAAATATATATTTTTTTTGGGGATCCAAACCAGAACCATCGCGTTTACCCACACTTCGCAAATATGGCAAAATCAAGAAACGTAATAACAGTATTAAAAATATTATATACATAAAAATAATAGCCAGGTTAAATGTCACAGTAAAGGTTAGTGATTCTAATCGCGATTTTTTTCTATTGACAGATTAGTTTTATGTTATCTACTAAAGTTGGATGACTGTCCCGATGTTTGCGTTATTACTTGTACTTATATAAATATTTGCTTCGTTGACTGATAAATGATATCGAAGCACATAACTTAACAAACAATATGCCTTTGCCCCCATATGCTACTTTAAAGGGGAGACACGCAAAATATATTATAAACAAGAAAATATACTAAATAGTTTGGAAATGAAACTTTTTAAACTAGATTATCAGCATAAATTTTAGTATTCAAAAATATATTTATAGAAATCGGACGTTTCGAACACTAAAGTAGTCTGTGGTAATGTGGTAGTCCTTAAAATGGGTAAAACATCGTGAAAATATAATTTAATAACTAATACGTTAGTTTAGGAGGTTATGTGACACATATTAATTTCATTAATTAACTGTTAAAATTATAAAAGTTAACAAAGGTCAACCAACACTCTCCTTCGTGTGTTCTCCATTCAACGTGATATTGGCGAAGTGATTAGTGCTCAACTGGCACGCTCGAAACGCCATATGATAAGAACCAAACCAAAACATCAACCAAAATCAAAGCTACACACCAATTATTTCGTAAGCCCATACTAAAAGAATTATATCAACCACTATAAAACTATATAAAAAGACGCTGTTACATTTAACATGTATTTTGGATCGTAAAATTAAAAATTTTGCAACATGTAAGATGTCCGTCGTGGCGCAGAGGCACAAGCGTGCGACTGTAAACGCGACAGGTTGTGGGTTCGATTCCCACTCCAGGAAATGTAAAATTTTATATTTTCATTTCTTGGGTTTGGTAACAAGGCAAAGCGCGGCGTTGAATTCCGCCACTCAACACGCAATGCCTCAATTATATAATCGGCGGAAAGTGGGGAACGGAATTGTTTAAAGAGAATGGAGTGTTTTAACACTAGGTTCTCGGGTTCCCTCTGCCTACCCTGCTATATGCGTGTTACAGCGTGAAGTTAAAAAAAAAAAAAGAAATGTAAGATGTCGACGTTTTACTTATCAACCTGTATAAACTTGATACTATAAAGTAGGGTTGCCAACCAGTCTATAAATCAGACCGTGTACCTTCAATATTGTCGATAATCATCTCGAGTTTCACTTAATTATAACTAATAATAAAAATATTAGATATCAAAAGTTTAATTTATAAGCAATGAAGTAGACTGAGAAAGTGTTAAGACAATCCGTTTTTCACTTTCGTTCTTTTTTTCAGCTCCACGCTGTATCCCGCACATAGCAGGGTAGGCAGAAGGAAGCTAAGAACCTAGTGTTATGACACTCTGTTCTTTTTAACATTTCCGTTACCCACTTTCCGCCGAAACGAGGCTGAACTCCCCTAAATTGATAAATAAAAAAAAATAATTATACATATTTTAAACGCATATAAATACTAAAATCATTGAGCAATGATATTTTAGGCATATAGGAACAATAGCTTCACATCTTAAACTTCAATTGAACAACAGGTTTTCTTACAATACACCATATTTGAACCAGATGCAACAGAATGAATTCTAGATGAAAACAGCACAAATGAATGATTTCCTATTAACAATATATGTACCATATGAAGAGAAACAGATACTAAAATAATCATAAACTACAAAACCATTTAAAAATAGCTAAGTTCAAAATATAGAACACCTACCTAATAATAGAATGATATTGATAATAAATAATATCGTAATAGCAATTGATATCGCATAGTAACAACGTTAATGGGTGAATTTATGTCAGAACAAGAAGCCACGAGAACTGGTCGTACGAAAGCGAAACCTCTCTAATTACTTTCATCGCAACCTCGGACCAGAAGTCAACTAAGTTGACAGTTACGACAGAAATAAGAACTTTCTTATACTATACAATGGATTTGAGTGTGAGTACAAATTAGTTTGCTATGACTGCCAAGTCAATTTGAAATGCACTACCATGTTCTTGTCTTAGAGACCTGTTGTGGGGCAGAGGCACAAGCGTGCAATTGTAAACGCGACAGGTTGTGGGTTTGATTCCACTCCAAGAAATGAAAATGTTAAATATTTATAATAATTTATATTTAGTATTTTCATTTCGTTCAAGGTGTTGAGGTTCGCCACTCAGCACGCAACGCTTCAATTCGGCGGAAACTTGAGAACAACAATGTTAAAAAGAGAACGGAGTGTCTTAACACTAGGTTTTTTGGTTTATACAATCAAACAATGCATCAAATCATACAAATCTCCTGATATGATTGGTTCATACAGAGATACAACGTGAAACTAAAACAAAACGAAGTTATTGTCGACGGGTGCTATGTACGCTGGTATAAGCGCAAAAGCACAACAAGCCATTTAAAAGTACCTAAGGTTGTAATTTCGTCATTATTCACAGGTTTTATTATTGTTATTTTATCATTATTCAAGGGATTCATTATTTAATGGATTCGTTTACTTCTAATAATGTGCACTGTTTACTTCAATATAATTACAATGTTAGAAACTATTACATGACTCTTCTGTAAAGTTGTGTTTTTTCACTTGTACCTATATATCTAGGACCCGTCGCTTCTAGGAGATAAACAGCAAACATTGCTGATATTTAAAAAACAGCTTTAAGCTTTTTCCCATTATAGCAAGGTAGGCAGAGAGAACCTTCTATCGAATTGGAATATAATCATTCATCTGAATGAAAATCTAACCACTGAGCCGCAATAGCCTATAAAAAGCTATAAATTGGTAATTTTTGACTCTATTTATGTAGACATCAATTAAGGTATATATAAAAATACACGCAGAAATAATTTAATTTACAGTACTTTTTTATACTAATGTAACGTTAAGTCTAAATATGTAAGTCAAACGAATTAATAAGCCATTATTATGTAAACGCCATAAAAATTAAAATAAATTTTCATAACATATTATTACGTTACAATTTGTAGAAATAAAATTATATTTGATGATTATAATATAAAAATGTATAAATATTATTATTTTTCATAAAAAAGGATGGAATTTGGAAAACATAGTGTCTCGATACTAGACACTACTCTCTATCTGCCCTACTTCTACTGAGGAAGATATGTGAAGCTAAATAAATAAATATTTATGACAGCCATACAAAAAAAAATACGCAATCGAATAAGGACGTATCGTTTAGTGTTCAAAGCGCAATGGACGGTCTCCAACTATAAGGGCACTTAAGAACTTAAACTTAAATTATTTTATAAATTTTCTAAAAATATTTTTCTGATCTATTTTTGTCCTAATTTTTTGTCGTTTTCTTTTTTTTTTAATTTTACGCTGTATCCCGCATATAGGGGGAACCCGTGCATGCTGAGTGGCGGAACTCAACGTCGCGTTTTGCCTTGTAACCAAATCCAGAAAATGAAAATACTAACATTTCCTAGAGTGGGAATCGAACCCACAACCTGTCGCGTTTACAGTCGCACGCAAATGAAGTTCTTATTATAATATTTAAAAAATATTTAAAAAATCAAACAACAATTGTATCGGTTTCATTTTATATCAAATACCTAGAACAGTAATAAGCTGCAAATATTATAAAACTCCATAATAGTTTGGAATCACGTTTTAAGGCGATTTTCAAGTCCGTATCGAATCTATGGACTATTATCTAACATAGCTAAAAAGTAAGTGGTAGAATACAAAAAATGTGGTTTGCTAGGATTAAATGCGATTACACAGTTTTAGTCAACTCCAGTCAGCCCGCAATGTCGGCGGAAAGTGGCGAACGGAAATGTTAAAAGAGAACGGAATGTCTTAACACTAGTTTCTCAGGTTACCCTTGTCTACCCTACTATATGCGGGATACAGCGTGAAGCTAAAAAAAAGTTGCAATAATAATTTAAAGAAATTTTAAAACTATTGCAACCGTACCGGGCGGTAATAAGATCGGGGTAGCATATAATAAAAAAAATAAAAGGAACACGCTTATTTTTATATATTTTTTTTAACTTCAAGCTGTAACCCGTATATAGCAGGGTAGGCAAAGGGAACCAGAGATCCTAGTGTTAAGACACTCCATTCTCTTTCAACAATTATTAATTAAAATTATTTTTTATGACCTTTATCAGATCTGGATGTGGATATGTGTGTAAAGTTTCATATTAATCGGCAGACAAAATGTGCGCCAAAATATTGCTACAAGATGTTCTTACATTTGGTAGATAGATACAGGTATTGTTAATGAACGTGTGTTTTAACATTTAGACCAATTGGAATCGAACCTAAAACCATGGTGTATAGTCCGATATTATGCAACTTCCTCGCTTCATCGTTTTTTATTTGTCAATATAAATAAACGTCTTTTAAGAAGTAACTGACGTACACCGCACATCCGAAACTTTGCCTGTGCATAGAAAGCTGAAATGGGCTATGAGCAAGTTTCTTTGGAGAGTATAGAGGAGCACTAGGGAGATTTCGAGAAATTCCTAGCGAAACGAAATGAACAGAAATTTTACGGTTTACAATGTAAACTATTTAAAATGAACGTTCCTTTAAAGAAGTACACAAATAAATTAAATTACAATGGGTGGAACATAGGAATAGTATGGCAAGAATAAAATCAAATCCACGAACGAACTCGAGAATGACAACTAGCCTAACCTAGCCTAACTATATTTTACAATAAAATCATTTAAGAAAGCAAAGTTTGACACATGAGTATCTCATAATACGATAATTGAAGTAGATTGATTGATTCTAAGATATAATAAAAGCAGGAATTTTATATAAAAAAATTTATAAGTTATGTAATTTAAACATTTTTCTTAGTTACTAACATGTCGCGTGTGAACTGCGGTCAATATCCGATAACAGACGTGGGAGTTATCTGTTACGATACGGGGCACAAGAAGTTTAGTACTTACTATATAAAAATGATAACTTGGAAGTTACAAGATATTATATATTTAACTATAAAAATATAAAATAATGTTCATATATTAAATATGAACATTATTTTAATCTGTACACGAATCACGTATATTTTAGTATAACAGTGAGGTCTATCAAACAGTGAAGTGCCAATACCTCCTAATTGACTTACTTACTTAACTTCACGCTTTGTCCCTACCGGGGTAGTCAGAGAGAACGGAGTGCCAAACGCTACGGTCCCTGCATCCTTTTTTCGCCTCGTCCACAGTCATTAAGCCCTTCATACATGCTCTTCGGGGAATCCTCGTGCTTTTTACACGACCTTCCTCCAGTGTTCTCGAAGATCAACCGAGGTATCCCCCTCATCTTTGCTCATCTTTGCTTCATATATCTTTCTTTTAAATGCACTGTTAGCATGTTTCAGTGTCTAAAACGTTACGTGTCTAAAAATGTTTTTAAAACGATAAAAATAAAAAAGTTAATTTATTACAAATGTCAGTTAGGCGGTATTGGCACTTCACAGTCGATATGTAATTTTGTTCTACGCAATTGTATATGAATGACAATACCCATATATACAGAATAACTGTATTATAGACTAGACACTTGCTGTTATATTATGGCCAAATTACACAAATATTTACATAAATTTTATTATAAATATATATTTTTAATATCTATATATTAATAGGCGGGAGAACCCCAATGCGCTGGACTGATCAAATAAAGTCGCTAGTTGGGAGGCCTTTACACAAGTGTACCAGAATGACTTTGGACCAGGGAAAGATGGCGCGACATCGTAAGGCGAGCTACAACTGTCCCCCAAACAATAAATTGACCACGACCACTCTGTCAAGAGTGATACGAATAAGAAGAAGAAGAAGAAGAAGAGATATTAATAGAGGAAGTAAAAACTTTATTTGTTACGCGGACGGAGGAGCATGAAACTTGGCACTTGGCACAATAATAACTTTTTAAAAGAATGCATATAAATATATTAAATTAATGAAATAAATGCTACACACATGGTTTGAAATCCATATTATTTAAAGTGACATATACGTATCTAGGCAACGCGTTGTTAACGCGTCAACGGAGACACTAATAAATAAAATTTTCATAAAGATTTGTTCAGTAGTTTTTGTGTGTAATAGTAACAAACACTCATTCTACAAACTTTCACATAATATAAATATGAGTAAGAAAATATATAAATACTCCCTAACGAATATAAATAAATGGAATTTAAAATAATCGATACATGTACATTTAAAATACACATGTTCATATACTCGTAAAATTAATGAAGGAGGAAAATGAAGCAGCAGAATTATCAATCGTATTGAGAAACTGTGTCAAACAATCAAATTAAGGACAAAAAATGCAATGACCTACAGTAACGTTATCCTGAAGCTAATCAAATTTGCGTTAAGTTCTTTGTTTATTTATTACTTTTATTTGAATATTTAAATATAATAATTTTTTTTTTTTTAACTTCACGCAGTATCCCGCATATAGCAGGGTAGAGGTAGGTAGGTAGAGGAAACCCGAGAACCTAGTGTTAAGACACTCCGGTCTCTTTCAACAAATCCGTTCCCCACTTTCCGCCAAATTGAGGCATTGCGTGTTGGGTGGCGGAACTCAACACCGCGCTTGCCTTGTTACCAAACCCAGAAAATGAAAATACTTCATTCCCTGAAGTGGGAATCGAACCCACAACCTATCGCTTTACACTTGTGCCTCTGCGCCACGACAGGCGTTCATTTAGTTATTTTTTAATAAATAAAGTGAAAAATACATTGTTTAAGATATAATATAGTTCTTTCTATGTGAATTAGAAATATAATATAAGAATTCTAAAACTCAAAAAAATATAAATCTAAAATTTTTGACTGGTTAGGTACAGGCATGTTTATTACAAGTGCAAACAATAGTATGATAAAGTCCAGGAGGCGAGAAGGTCGACTGTCTGGAGGTCAAGGAAAAGGGCGGACTGGGAAACAACGAAAATAATTGAGAAAGCAAACAATATCATATTCTCTTCAATTACATTTTTTTTAAATATTACGCGTAATAATTAAAATACTAAATAAGATTTATAAGTAACTTTAAATTACAGATATGTATACATATCCACTTTTTTACTCTCTAGTCGAGTTAGGTATATTCTTTTTTTTTTTTTAACTTCATGCTGTATCCCGCATATAGCAGGGTAGGCAGAGGGAACCAGAGAACCTAGTGTTAAGACACTCCATTCTCCTTCAACAAATCCGTTCCCCACTTTTTATATTTAGGTATATTCATATATCAAAAAGTAATCACGCGAGAAAGAGATCAATCTAGTTCTGATACATACCTAAAATAACATAATAGCAACATATCAAAATTGATACGAATGTACAAACAATTTTTTAAGTATTTTGTCCCTATAACTAATCTATTCATTAATTTACATATGAAAAAGACCACACATGAATGTTTTTTGTTATTCCCGACGTGCAACATTGCATACCATACGACTAAAGTTTTTATAAACAGAAATAGGCTCGAGACGGTCGCGCCAGCCAAAATGTCGACTATACTCATTCCTTCCCTTTGTACACTTTAAAAGTTATTTAAAGTACATAAAATGGTGATCGAACAAATAATTTATCTGTAGCTATTCAAATTTGGCTCTTCAGAGCATAGAGCTAGGGTCGTAAGAAGAGCTACATTGGTAGAACTTCAAAGTCTTCGAGGCTTAATAAATTTCTAATGCTACATTATCACCGTACCGTACACCATTAACCAAGCGAAGTAAGGACAAAATAGTAAAAAATAAGAATATAAATTTATTTAATATATATTTGCACCGAGAGTTAAGTAGGCATCTCGTGATCAACGACCCACATATTATATGGTATTAAATAGGTACATTTCAGTAACACTTATCTCTTATCTGTTGACATGACGGCGAAATCAGCGAATGTAATCAAAATGCAATGCTGAGTAAATAATGATACCGATAATGGTTATTTGAGTTTAAGGCATCGCTCCCTGTCGTGTATCCGCCCCCAAATTTTACGTGCACACTTCGATCCCTGCTTCTGATATGTTAATTTTATTACAGAAACTTTAAAGATCCCAACCGGTTCAGTTTCGAAATGGAACGCAAGTGACATAAAAATTACGACCTTCACGTATAAACTGGTGTTTAATTCATCGGAATGTCATCAAAGACTGTTTAGTATTGACAAAAGTCACCTAATGTAAATTAAAATTGTATTGTTTATTTTTTTGCAGAACACTCTATTTTATACCAAAACACGAAAGAACAAATGAAAGACATCCATTAATAACAAAAAATAACACCTTAAAAACAGGTGCTACAAGAAAAAATATAAGTCAAAGTATGATTTCTATATAAAGCTGTTACAGGAACCGATCAATTAAATTTAATAAAAAATCCCTTACAAGTATCAATAACAAACGCTACGAACGGAAAAAACTAAAAAACCATTAACTTACGCTCGTCGAAGCAAGATCCTTAGCACTTAACACGCACGTAGCATGCAGTATACAATTTGGCAGTTAGTTAAATAGTGATGAATCCGTCGTCTAAGCACTTGTAATCACTTAGTTCGGTAGTGTCACACGGTGTGCGTACTCGCGTGCTAGTCAGAGCGGAGTGCCGGCGTGCGGCGTCGATTCTTGTAAACAAATAGTTGGTGGGGGGCCCGGCAAAAAGCCTGGCCGAATCACACCGCTCACTTACGTCACTCACGATACGTAAACTAACATCTACGGTCTACCACCACCTCCAATCATGGAGAAGAATCTGTCTTTTTGGGTCATTTTAAGTTAAATACGAAACTCACATCATTATTGTCATTTTTAGATCATAATAAATTATAAAAGCCAATCGACGCCAATCGAGAACAGAAAATGGAGTGCCTTGTCACTATGGTCCCTTTGTCTAAAGTTCAATATCTTGTAGATGCATAAAGATAAATGAAGAACAAGAATAAAACAAAAATAAAATAAAATAGAGCAGCTTAATGTCTGCGAAACAAAAATTCAACATAAGTTATATTAAAAACCAATCACACAGCGCTATTATCTTCTCATTAGGAAACAAGATCAAATTATATTATTAGGTTACTTACAAAAACTCGCTTATTTTTTGTCCTAAATTTATTCACGGACAATTTTCCTTCTACCTGTGAATCCGGTTTACTTAAAAAATCATTTTTTATGGAGCAGCGAAAGAAAAAGTCGCACCAACATTTCTTAGTGCCTGCGCGAAAATCGTAAATGCGCATTTAGAAATAAAATGTAGCTGTTAACGAGTTAAAATAATTGCCACTTGCCCAACCTACTTTTAAACACGTTGTCCTTAAACACATAATAACTAATATTGGATACGATTACGCATGTGGCATACACATACACTACATCTAGTAGTTTCTTTTTTATTTATTTATGTACATATTGTTAGACCTTTACTTGTTTATCATATTTCTATATTTAGTAGTGTAAAAAACCTAGGATCTGTGCTAGGATATAAGATCAAAAACTAAATATTAATAAAATAAATATTAATAATAAGGAAGAATTAATCACCAATATTTGAAACTCCTTTCAGTTTATCGGATCATACATGCCTCTACATCTGAACTCGGCAATGACAAAATATTTTGACGATGGCGATATTTTTTTTCCATTATATACAACTTATACGCAGCTTCTTATTGATTATTTTTTTTTAACTTCACGCTGTATCCCGCATATAGCAGGGTAGGCAGAGGGAACCTGAACCTAGTGTTAAGACACTCCGTTCTCTTACAACAATTCAGTTGAATTTTAATTTATCTATAATTTTATGTATGCGAATAATACTTAATGTTTTAAAATATTTAACTACGTTAAATATTTGTTACATTATGGCGATTTTTTTTTTCTTTTTTTTTAGGAAAATTACATACTTTTAAAAAACAGATTGTAACTTGTGTTATTCTGATGTACCTATATTACTTTAAAGTTTCATCTAGATGTGTTCAATTGTTTTTACGTAAAAAACTAATAGACATCCATTTTTCCCCACATTACATTATTTAAAAATATATATCTAATAAAAGTTAACAAATTCTGAATAGGTTGTGGGTTCGATCCCCACTCCAGGAAATGTAAAATTTAGTATTTTCATTTCTTGGGTTTGGTAACAAGGCAAAGCGCGGCGTTGAGTTCCGCCACTTAATACGCGATGCCTCAATTCGGCGGAAAGTGGGCAACGGAATTGTTGAAAGAGAATGGAGTGTCTTAACACTAAGTTTTCTGGTTCCCTCTGCCTACCCTGCTATATGCGGGATACAGCGTGAAGTTAAAAAAAAAATTAAAAATTCTAAATAGCTTATGTTACTTGTCGCGTAAAGTTAAGGTAACAATGACTACAAACATTGCAAGATTTACTAGAGATTATAATAAAACTTTGTAACCTTAAGCTTTGGTGATTTGCTCTAGCATGTATAGTAAAAATCATCTTAAGTTACTTTATCTAGACCATTTGGACCACCACGAGATTTTCAAATGTATACGCATTCCGTTTTACAAAAGAAATTATTTTCTAAGAATAAAATTAAAATTAATAATTTATAGTTTATCATCGATTATCATATTTATTATTGACTCGAATATACAGTAGTCATTAAATATATATATTAACAACTATTGATAGACCATGAAGGTTTAAAACCAGTAAAATTATGAGTTTATCTATAAAGGAAAGCTACTGCAATTATTTTTTTTTTTTTAACTTCACGCTGTAACCCGCATATAGCAGGGTAGACAGAGGGAACCTGAGAAACTAGTGTTAAGACACATACATATATATATATATATATATATATATATATATATATATATATATATATATATATATATATATATATATATATATATATATATATTTATATATTTATTTATTCGTGTTATATATTCTTTAATATTTAACTCAAAATATCCGGAAATTTGCAATTTGTTAAGAGAAAATCTCTTAAAGTAATACCTCTCTTCGTTCTCCAAAATTTAGACATAAAAAAATTAAAATCATTGAAGTGTCTAGCAAGTTTTGGGATAGACTAAGTTTTTTACTACTTTTATTACCACAAGTCTAATAATTTGGCCTTGGATTTTTTTATATAATCTAAGACCAGACGAGCATTATATTTGCTTAATGGTTAGCATTACTAACATCACTAAATTAGAAATTAAATCTCTAAAAAAAGTACTTAACGCCTGTCGTGGCGCAGAGGCACAAGTGTAAACGCGACAGGTTGTGGGTTCGAGTCCCACTCCAGGAAATTTAATGTTTTCATTTCCTGGGTTTGGTAACAAGGCAAAGCGCGGCGTTGAGTTCCGCCACTCAACACGCAATGCCTCAATCCGACGGAAAGTGGGGAACGCAATTGTTGTAAGGGAACGGCGTGTCCTAACACTAGGTTCTCTGTTTCCTTCTGTCTACCTCGCTATATGCGGGATACAGCGTGAAGTTAAAAAAAAAGGAAAAGTACCTTCACGCTTTATTTCGCATAGAAGCGCAGAGAGAACATAATGTCAAGATACTCCGTTTCCTCGCAAATTCAATATATTGCATGCCAAGTGACGGAACTCAACACCGCGCTTTGTTTTACCAGGGTGAAGTAATGTAAATAATGTAAGTATAATTATTCCCTGAGTGGGTAACGA
Source organism: Philaethria dido (assembly GCA_033558755.1). Lineage (NCBI taxonomy): Eukaryota > Metazoa > Arthropoda > Insecta > Lepidoptera > Nymphalidae > Philaethria > Philaethria dido. The sequence goes on from JAKGSA010000135.1 coordinate 577,339, forward strand.
ACCAAAAACCAATCGTTTACAGACGCTGCCCCACTGTTGGCAAATTTAAATTCTCTACGGTCCTTAATTCGACATATATGCAGTTCCGTCAGTACTATCGTTCTGGACACTTTAAATTTCTATATAATTCGATATGATTTAATAAATAGCAGGGTATGCAGATGAAATCAGAAAACCTAGTGTTAAGACACCCCGTTCTCTTTTGACATTTTTTGTTCCCCACTTTCCGCCGAATTGCGACATTGCGCGCTGAGTGGCAGAACTCAACGCCGCGCTTTGCCTTGTTACCAGAGCGAGAAAATGTAAACACTAAATATTATATAATATTTTCATTTCCTGGAGTGGGAATCGAACCCACAACCTATTGCGTTTAATTTCGTACGCTTGTCCCTCTGCGCCACGATAGACCTCATATCATTATTTATTTGTGTTATTGTTTCATACATTGGTTTATTCTATTCAAATATAAGTATTATAATGACAATATAAATAACATTTCACATACTACGAATATGAACAGTTTAAATGGGACACAACGCCGCAGGTTTGTTCGTGACCGCAGTGGACGTAAATCTGACATAACGTCGAACCAAATATAGGATAATTGAAGTATTGTGACACGCTTCTAGTATCCACTTGATATAACTAAACAAAATTTCAAAACAAAATTCGTATGAAATCCTTAGATACAAATATGTTTTTTTTAATAATAAGGAAGAATTGAAAAACCTGTTCCTTAACTTCACGCTGTATCCCGCATATAGCGGGGTAGGCAGAGGGATCCAGAGTAACCTAGTGTAAAGACACACCATTCTCTTTCAACATTTCTGTTCCCCACTTTCTGCCAAATCGAGGCATTGCGTGTTGAGTGGCGGAACTCAACGCCGCGCTTTGCCTTGTTACCAAACCCAAGAAATGAAAATACTAAATTTTACATTTCTTGGAGTGGGAATCGAACCCACAACCTGTTGCGTTTACAGTCGCACGCTTGTGCCTCTGCGCCACGACAGGTTTAACTTTTTTTATAGAAAGGACAACAATGGCTAACGAGCGTTTGGGTTGCCTAATGGTAAGTGATCACCGCCGCCCATGGCCCCCTGTAACACTAGAAGAGCTACAGGTGCGTTGCCGGCCTGTAAGGTGAAGATAAACGCGCTTTATAAAATTACCCCTCTCGTATCGACCCGGAAACGCTGTCACAGGTACGTATTGTGCGGTTAGAAAATCCTACGGCAGGAATCAAATGACACAGTTCCTCAGAACACTCCCCGTGATATATACGGTAGAAAACGCAGAACATGAAAACGTCTCTACGCAACGCCAAAGTGTCAAGCCTTTCACAGACAATTGGGTCCCAAACGATTCGAATGGCTCTGCGTTGTATGTGATCAAATGGTTCAGGCTGATACTGAGGTTTGTCTCGTTTAAAATACAATACCATATATATCTTAAATAGAAGACTTGAATTTTTCAATCTATCAAAACTCAACCTATTTAAATTGAAATAATTGAATCGGCATCGATATCTGTTTAATTTTATTCAATATTATCGATCTCTCATTAAGGTTATTAGAATATCAGTTATAACAAACGATTATTTATGTAGGTTGTTACATCAATTACGTTATAGGTACTTATTTTAAAAGAACCTATAGATTCATAAACTAGAATTCTTTACTACAAACATTCTTATATTTGTTTCGAAACTAAATACTAATGATAATGATGAGAATAATTACGAAGCTACATAAAATCAGAAAAACTATATATCTTGATGTCAACATACCATCATACACCTGCCACTACCTAGTATTCCATATTCGCTTCAACATAGATTCTCACAATCTCAACTAAAAAAGATAAATCTTAATACTGAAGTGCAAAGACAAGCGGAAACCCTGTAAAAAACCATAATGAACTCATCATGGGCGATACTACAGCCATTTAGGTCTTTTTATTTGTCGAGATAAGCGCGTCTAAATATGTTTTAAAACACTTTTATACTACACGACTAATTTTGTCCTTGGATTTTGAATGCAAGGTAATTAAAGAATATACCATCTTAGCAGCATATCTACTAATATACATTCCTGTTTACTTCCTGTTCGCGCTGGCTACGTCTAAAAAAGACGTAATCATTTATATGAATGACTGATATAAATATAAGATATGCTTTTTTACACAATATTGCAGTATAATAAATCTACTCGATATCTCTTTTGTGAGATAACATGGGTGTTGTCAGAAAGTCACTGTCAACCATAAAAATGCAGCTATCTTTAGTAAAAATTGTGATGAGATTAAAAACTGAGGCAAGCCAAAATGAATGCAGTTAAACCCCAAAAATTGAAATCTAGTTGGTGATGTTTATATTAGGAGTATTATAGTTTGTGCTCGTTTAGTTGTTAAAGCGCGGCGTTTAGCCCCACACGTAAGATCTATTAAATGGATCGAAATTAATGAGTGGAGGGATTGACCGCGCGAGTTGTAGAAGTAAAAAAAGCTACATTTAAACTAATGAACAAAAAAAATTAAACAATAAACCTGACATTTACAAATAGATAAGTTAAATGACATCATACAACTCAAATAGCGTAGCCATATTATGTACAAGCACATACTGTGAACTGTGACGAAAAAAGTGGGAAAAATACGTGCAAATAGGTGTCCAACCATCGTCGGATATAAAAGGACTTGCCAGTATTTACGACAGAAGCGACTCAAAGTTATTGCCACCTAACCGCCGTATTAGACGAGTTACCTAGACCTTACTCTACACCACTTTTTGTTCAGAGCCGCCTCGAGTTGCTGTTTTTGTTTACCGTGGGACTGATTACGATTGAAAAATAAAAATAACATACCCACAGTTGGGTAAAGCCAGTTCAATGGATTATAAATCTATTGGAATAAATAATAGAGAAGTAATTCTAGATGATCTCAGGTGTAAATTGTATTATAAATGCGTTATTTATACTTAGACATGAATAGGCACTTTTTGTTCGTTGCGCTGTTCTAAAACTGGCTCGGCAGATAGAATGAATTTTGATCAATGTTACAGTAATCATTGAAAAAGTACTAGACGGCAACATGCTTCTATAATACATTTTTAATAGGTTTTAAGAAAAATTTTGTATGTCTGTAAATTAATAAAAAAATATATGCACCAGCATAAGCTAAATATTTGCTGAAGCTAAGCTGTCCTCACACATTAGCAAACTACTATCTTTTATAAATAACGTTTCTTGTTATATCTCTTGCTTTGTACCTGCATTTGCAGATTGTCTATCATAAGCACGTTTTAAAATATTTCTAGTAGCAGCTATTTTAATAACGCCTGTCGTGGCTCAGAACACAAGCGTGCGACTTTAAACGCGACAAGTTGTGGGTTCGATCCCACTCCAGGAAACGGAATTTTTCATTTCTTAGGCTTGGTAACAAGGCAAAGTGCGGCGTTGAGTTCCGCCACTCAGCACGCAATGCCTCAATTCGGCAGAAAGTGGGGAACGGAGTATCTTAACACTAGGTTTCCTCTGCCTACCCTGCTATATGCTTCCTCTGCCTACCCTGCTATAGAGTGAAGCTATGTATGTATGTATATACTTTAATATCATAATTAAATTATTTTCAATGCTCTAGTAAGACAAAACGGGGCGATGAGTTCCACCACTCAACACCCAAATTAAACTCGATTTGGGTGGAAAGTGGGGAATATTGTGTCTCTCATACAGGAAAAACATGAAGCGGTATAAACATTTGATTCATTTTAAGATTTCCTTTACATATTTAATAATCAAATACGGACAAAAGAAGATATACAAATAATATTCCATTAATCATTGAAATTCAAGAATAAATTTTATTCCACTACACCATAACGGTATATCCAAAGCCTGGTAAAATTCCGTCTTTAAGAAACCACCTCAGTCTCCTTGAACTTAAAATATCGATTTTGAAATTTAAAACAGACATACATATTCTAATACAAACGTATCGAATTCACATTAGGGATTTGTCAATAGCAGAACACAAACAATATTTGATTTCTGTATGGTGGTACATCGTAGGAAATGATGTCATGGCCAAAAGATATTATTATTTATTGCCAACGTTCAAAAAGAAAAATGCGTCTTAGTTAAAGAAATCTAATTTATAATGCAAAAACAAACTATACAAACTCGTTTGACTATCATGGCCTAGATGACGAACATACAAGATACTCAGAGGTAGTGGCTTCAAATCCGCTCAATCAAAAAGATCAACACAAAATGTATTATTTAGGGAAAAATAGGAAAGACGTATCGTTATGGTGACTATTACAAAAATATCAAATATATATAACAATAGGTACTTAAATTGGATAAATCGACGATTATCGTGTTGTCCTTTACAGGGGAATCACATATTAGAAATTCATATAATTAATACCCCTATAGGCCATTATGTAGAGCAATATTGTACAACATGTAGCGCTTATAATAGTGAAAGCAAAGTTGTTTTCGATATTTTTTTAAAGTCTCTTAGTAAAATCGTGGTAAAAAAACTGTCCAGCAAAAATATATGACGATATTGGCTACCTATTATGAGGGATAATGCGGTAAATGAAAGTAAAATTAATAATTAAATTGATAAGCGACACTAGAACACGACGCCTGTCAGTGCGCTGAGGCACAAGCATGCGACTGTAAATGCGTCAGGTTGTGGGTTCGATCCCCACTCCAGGAAATGTAAAATTTAGTATTTTCATTTCTTGGGTTTGGTTACAAGGCAAAGCGCGGCGTTGAGCTCCGCCACTCAACACGCAATGCCTCAAATCGACGGAAAGTGGGGAACAAAATTGAAGAGAATGGAGTGTCTTAACACTAGGTTCTCTGGTTCCCTCTGCCTACCCTGCTATATGCGGGATACAGCGTGAAGTTAAAAAAAAAATAAAGTACTAAGGTATCTTTTATATTAAAGGACAATAACATAACATTTCAGTATGATCAGCTTGGAACAGAGAAGGGACTTACTGGACCTCATGTTTTTGTAGTGTTTTTGTCATGTTTGTGTTGTTCATCTTCACTTATTAGCTCCACATTGTACTTTTATATTATATTATAGTGAAACCGGACACATCAAAGCATGTCGTGTTTGACAAACGGTTAAGCATTTACAGAACCAATTTTATGTAAGTGATATTTTGTAATGTGTATGTAATAACCGCTAACAAACCTAAATAAATTAATTAATTAATTAAATAAATAAATAAATAACAAAATGGCTATCACCTGCACAAAGCATTGGGACGCTGAACGACAAATCTATATCAGCCAAAGTGAAAAATTTGATAAGTCCAATGAATAAATCTTTGGCAGGCATATTTTTAGTTTTTCCTTTGTTCTTATGTTATTTACGTACTTTTTAACCCGAATTCATAAATAAAACAATCCTAATACCAATAAATATTTATCTAAAATTGTATATATATATATATATATATATATATATATATATATATATATA
>JAKGSA010000135.1:583234-599934 GCA_033558755.1 Philaethria dido
TTTTTTTATTATATATATATATATATATATAATCTTAAAACGAACACTCAGGCCATATCTTAGTCTAAAACCATTATGTAACGCTATAAACAAATGTAGGTAGCTTACTCTACCCCATTTAACTAATTAATTCAAATGTACCATTTTCATAGGCCACTATAAATTTTAAAACGCACATGAAATTCAAAACGTGTACCTATTTGTGCGATTCAAATATAAAGCAGTGACGCGGTGTGCAGTGTTAATATGTATGGTGAATATAAAGAAGCGGACTGATCAGCATATCGAGATGGAACGTTATCTGATCTTAGGATTATCGATAAAATATTTTTTTTTTAATATAAATTCTTATGAAAATAAGAACTTTTTTTAATGTGTAACTATACGCAAGGGTTGTGAGTTCGATTCTCGCTTGACGTAATTTTTATATCGATTTGACATCTTACTAAAGCGACTTTTTTCAACTTCAAGCGGGGTAGTCAAAGACAAAGAAGCGCCAAATTGCATACTATTTAATGGGACCATAGTCCCTGCATACTTCTTTCGCTTTGTCCACAGTCATCAACATCTTCATACATGCCCTCATACTTCTTACATGACCTTCCTCCAGTAATATTGCTACTGTGTTCTCGTATATCAACCAAGTCCTCTCACTACCTAGTAATTCTACTAATATTATAAACGCAAAGACTACTGAACGGATCTAAATAAAACTTTACATTAATATAGCTTATATCAGAACAACACATAGGCTACAATTTACAACCATTATCTGTAATTTGGTTATAATATAGCAATAAGTAACTAGTACATTAATAAAAACGTAAGTATATACAACCTCAGTTAACACTTGAGGGTGCTCAATAAATCGATAACCTACTATTGTAGGCAGTTGAGAAGTAAACTATTGTAGTATGAAGTAGTTTTTGCTTGATATTTCAAGTTACATTCCCTTCATTATATGTAGTTCTTTAATGTTATTGCAATGAGCATAATGTATACAACCCTAAATTAATTATATGCCGAGCTCAGGTGACCCATCACGTACGTGAGAAAAAAGACGATTGAGTAAGCCGTACTGAAATGATCATTTATATATACGTATGTATGTAGAAATCGCATATAATTTTGCTTTACTTGTCTTAATTGATCAACTATTGTATTTACTGCCACATTGTCGTTGATAGTATCAATTAAACAAAAGTGAAAAAAGTATCAAACTACTATAATAAAGATTCCTTTTTCCTAGATTCTACTTTACCTATACTTATAAATTTAATTAAAAAAAATAAATCACTTAAAAAATGCTGCTTCGCGCTCTATTTTTTTTTTATGGATTACAGATGGCAAACGAGCAGAAGAACCACCTGGTAAGTGTAGTAAATGTACACCAGAGATGTTGTAGATTCGTTGCTAACCTAGAGGATACGAGGGGGAGGACAATGTAAGTAGTCCGCTATCGGAACCACCACATTTTGGGGAAAGGATGGTTGGAAAGGGGAAAACCTGGCTTACATGCCATCGAATTGGAACACATCATAAGATATTTGGCGGTTCGTCTTTGACATGACAGTGGTCGCGAGCCAGACGGAGGACAAACCTCCTACCACCAAAAAAAATCCGTATAGCAAAGAAATTCTAGTGACAAAACACTCCTATCCTCCACTTTCTGTCTGAATTCAATACACCGCCAGGTTTGTGGCAGAGGTGTGGAACTCCTCGCCGGGCTTACTTACATACGTACATAGTTTCACGCTGTATCCCGCATAGGGTAAGCAGAGGGAACCTAGCGTTAAGACACTCCGTTCCCCACTTTCGTACATCGCCGCGCTTTATCTTAGCAAAAATATTTGTAATATAATGATTAAATAAATCCAATCCGCTGGGAATCAAACCCAGAATTATAGCACTACTGTCAAATGGTCCCATTGCACCATATCAATATGAGTTTTGTCAACCGATATAATTTAATTATTAAATCCAATTTAGGCACTGTAGTAAGGAAGATAATATGAAAAGTATGTATAAACACAAATTATGCTACAGAATTCCGAGTTTTTTTTTCATAAAAGTTTTATTACAAAATAATACATTATGAAAAACAAGTAATTAAATAATAAAGTATTATGTTCTAAATTTACGCATTCTTCAATTTTTTTATATGGATAAACCTTAGTAATTATTAGTAACTCGCATCCATGATTTTCTAACCGTTTGGAAAATGTCTTAAGGTGCGTGCGTGCCAAACACCGAGGTTAAGCTTATATTTATAAATATTGCTTCAAGTGGAATTTGAACCAAAAACAATATTAACTATTTATCTTATAGAAATCTTCTTATCTTATCTTATCAAGGCAATGAGCGGCGTTGAGTTCCGCCACTCAACATGCAATGCCTCAATTCGGCGGAAAGTGGGGAACGGAATTGTTGAAAGAGAATGGAGTGCCTTAGCACTAGATTCTCTGGTTCCCTCTGCCTACCCTGCTATATGCGGGATACAGCGGGAAGTTAAAAAAAATAGATTAAAAAAATCTTATAGAAACTAAAATAGACTGTACGCTTAATTTGTTGTTGAATCGATCCCCACTTATATAGGAAGAATATAATATTTATATTATAATCATCAGTGGCGTGGCGCAGAGGCACAAACATGCCACTATAAACGCGACAGGTTGTGGGTTCGATTCTCACTCCAAGAAATGGAATTTAACATTTTCTGGATTTGGTAACAAGGCAAAGCGCAGCGTAGAGTTCCGGCACTCAGCACACAATGCTTCGATTCGGCGGAAAGTGGGTAACGGAGTGTCTTAACACTAGGTTCTCAGGTTCCCTCTGCCTACTCTGCTATATACGGGATACAGCGTGAAGCTAAAAAAAAATATTATAATAATTTCTTCACTCTAGTAAGTCAAAGCGCGATATAAAGTTTCGCCGTACAACACGCAATGCGTCGATTTTCGATTTTTCAAAGAGTTTAGAACGGAGTGTCTTAACACTAAACTCTCTCTCCTTACTATACAAAAAGAATCAAAAAGCTTATACTATCGTATACCGTAAAACACACAAACTGCCCAATAATAGCAAAAAAAAGTACATAAACGTCTTAATTAATGCCACATGTATGCATCAAAAGAAAAACACATGTAATTGAAACAGATTGACATTTAAATTGTAAATGACGAATTGATCATGCCGTCCTTTCGGGAAAAGTATTGTGGCATATTGGTTCTGATTGATCTAAGTGGTTTTTTGTCAAGTAATTTGGGAGGACGAAGCAAAGTTAATATAATACAACCTTATCGAATACGATTGTTGTTATTATGATCAATGGACACCGTTTTTGTTTATAGCCGTAACAAGCTTGAATAGGTTGATAAGTCAATTTGCTTCTAGAAATTTATTAATGGGTTGGTAAAGGTTGCTTTCTAAATCGAGTGAGTACGTATATGACTAAATAAAAAACTTACCGCAAATCGAACACAAGAGAAGAAACTCCCTAACAATCCATGGATACATGGATGGTGCCGGGCCTATTGTATATCAATCGCATCGCAATATAAGTAAACATTTTTCCGAAAAACATACATTTTTAATTCAATTATAAAATTATTCACATAATATGCGAATATTTAAGGCCAAGAATTGACGCTCTTTAAGCATATCTAGTTGCAAACAGATGGTAGTAATGATCGACCCAAATACATTTCCACCGGGGTGGTGTTAGTAATATATTAAAAAAAAACCTATATTAACTTTTTCAGTTAAATACTTTTTATTCACAAATAAAAGGAAAACTTCTTCTTTTTTGTTAGAGCATCGATTGAATGGTAATTCGGTCGTATACAATTATCATACAGACATTATTAAAATGTATGAACTGTGCTATAGGTACTTATCTATTACATAAAATAGAATAGAAAATATGTTTTGGTTGTAATTCTAAATCTGACTCAGGGCATTATATATTTAAAAAACTATATATTTGATAGTTTTAAAGCGTTAATCACACACTTAGAAAATGTTTTTCGTTTCCTAAAAATATATTTATTAAAAAAACAGTTCAAATTAAAAAAAACAGCTTCTCTCACAGCAGGGTAGTCAGGAAAATCGCTAAATATTGGACATTGCGTATTAAGTGGCGGAACTCAACGCTGCGCTTGTGAAGAAATGTGGAAATGAAAATAACTGAATTATTCCCACTGGGGAGGTTGATTTTTTTAAAAATTATTATCATTTCTCCGCTCCAGTAATACAAAGCGCGGCGTTGAGTTCCGTTACTCATCCTCTTCAATTCGGGCGAAACTGGAGAACCCGCAAATCTCAGGGTAGAGAGAGAGAGAGTGTTAAGACACTTCGTTCTCTTTTAACATTTTTGTTCCCCACTGTTGTAATAATATACCTATACAACAACATCATTGTTATGTAGAGGATCATAAGTACAATACATATTTGAAATAAATATTTGATGCGCATTGAAAAGTGTTTTGTATATAAATAACATGAAGCTCATTAATAGATTTTAGATTTTTTATTATTAAAAGCCAACTAAGACTTGAACTAAGACTTTAACATTTACCCAAGAGATGTAATAAAATTTTTAGCATTATTAAATATATTAGGTGCCTTGACACTAGTTTCTCTGTGATTACCCTGATGCCTAGGCAGGTAAAACGGCTGCCGAGGTTTTATGGAAGATTCGGGAGTTCCCGTGGGCCTCGGCCAGTGGCGGTAGAGGAGGAGCACCGTGAGGTTTCAGTGGGTATACGGTCGGCCTCTTTACAGCCGGGCCGGAGTCTCACATAACCCAACCCGAATCCCTGATCGGGCGGGTACCCGTAACGGATTTTACGAAAAAAAGGCATGTAAAACGTGAAATTCCACCTAAATGGTCCTAAAAAATAGATCTTCTAAATCATCTAATTTTTCGTTCATTTCTTTATGTAATACATTTCGCTTTAGGCATGATCTTATCAAGCACATATCGATAATCATCATCTACACATGTCAGTAAGTAATAAAATAAATTTTAATAAATTCACAGAAGTAATAAAATTACCGAGAAAACGGATATTTTTAGTTTATAAGGCGTAAAAATTTTATGCGTAAAAATATTATGCGTAAATATATATTTATTTACGATATAAATTATTTCGTCTAAGTATAGCCATAAGCTGTAAAAGCGGAAATATAAAGAATATCAGTAAACATTTTTAATATCTTTACGAATGACATTTCGTCTGATAGCGTCCGACTGTAAACGCGAGTGGTTGTGGGTTCGATTTCAACTCGAGGCAATTATCATAGTTAAATTATTTTCATTTTTCATCTCATTTTGATGTCTGTCGTGGCGCAGAGGCACAAGCGTGCGACTGAAAATGCGACAGGTTGTGGGTTCGATTCATTCATTTCAGATTTTCATTTCTTGGGTTAGGTAATAAGACAAAGCGCGGCGTTGAGTTCCGCCACTCAGTACGCAATGCCTCAATTCGGCGAAAAGTGGGGAACGGAGTGTCTTAACACTAGGTTCCCTCTGTCTACCCTGCTATATGCGGGTTACAGCGTAAAGTTAAAAAAAAATAAACTAAACATTACCCCAAGTAAGATGTGAACCTAGAACTATCATCTACGATCGGATAACCCAATTGAACAACAACAACATAATAATCACGTTTAACTAAGAGAAAGAGTTTACACTGAATAAAAACAATGTGAAGGGCCTTTAATGAGTAAAAAAGCAAAACAAAAGGCTGCTCGTGAGAACTGTGGAAATAACAATTATGAATATGAAACATAAAAATGAATACGCATATTTACGCATAATTACATGTCATTTGACTGTGAAAAAAAATAAAAGACTATGGAAAAAACATATTTTATATCAAGTTTGATTGAAGGAATTAATTAAGACTCGTGACACGAGGCGTGTATTTAAACATCGCTTAAACGTTTATATTTATAATTAATCTTATATTTTTAATAACTTCATAAAATATTTATTTATTATTAATGAGTTTATGACTGTTTTCAACTGTTTTATAAATAAAAAAAAAGTATCTATTTATTTATCACTTATTGAAGGGATAAACCCTTTCCCGTTTCTTATGAATTATTGCAGCAAAACGAGAAACCTTCTTCTACACTATATTATAAAAAACCGGCGAAATATTTAAAGAATCAAAATTGTAACATAATTTAATCTTACGAACATAGAGCTAAATATGTTCAAGTCGTCATGTCACTGGTGTACCAGTGCATAATATATCGTCGGTAAAAGAAAATCTCAGCATGCAATGCCTCAATTCGGCAGAAAATGGGAAACGGAATCATTAAAAGAGAATTTAGTGTCTTAACACTACGTACGTATTCGGCGGAAAGTGGGGAACGGAATTGTTGTAAGAGAACGGAGTGTCTTAACACTAGGTTCTCAGGTTCCCTCTGCCTACCCCGCTATATGCGGGATACAGCGTGAAGATAAAAAAAAAACACTTCGTACTCTGAATGTAATCTGAGATTCCCTCTGCCTACCCTGCTATATGCGGGATACAGCGTGAAGCTAAAATAAAACCTCTTTTATTTAATATAAAAACTTTTACACTTAATTTTTTTTTTTATTAATAAAAGAAGCATAGTATTTTTCTATTCTGCTAGAAAATCGAGTAAATGGTAATTCGGTCGTATTCAATTGAATTATCATACAGACGTTATTAAAATGTATGAACACAGTCTCAATGTACTTATCTAGGTATTATAAATAGAAAATACGTTTTTAAATTGAAACCAAAAGAATTATAAATTGTAATTCAATGTCAAATAAGCAAACATTTTAGAGATTTGCTCACTTTTAAATTAAAAATATATAAATTACATATTTTAAGATTTTTATTTAATACCTAACAGTGGCGAGGCGAGATTCCCACCGGCTAGCCTAACTTTTCAAAGTACAAGTACGAGACCTAAAAAAAATGTCGCCAGGAAAATATTGGTCATAAAATTGCTAGCAAAAACAAGCTCTGATATCTGAAAGATCTAAAAAAAATGTCATCGCCAAAATTCTCTAATGAAACCACAAAATACCTTCACATCTTATACCGAATTGCCTAAATATGCATCGACTTCTCTAAATTACTGGCTTGCATAACTAAAATTTTCACCTCTCGCCACTGCTAACAACCAAGTAGTTTCATGTACTAAAAATAATATTGCTTAGTTTAAAGTTAATAAAAAACGAACAATTACAGTGGTAGAGTACATAATTGTTATATTTCCACGAAATTCTTAAATCGACTTGGAATGAATAAAAAAAATAAAATAAAAATCAATGTTGCTGATATTTCATTATATAGAACATTTTATGTCATTAAAAATGTCATTAAAAATAGGTTAATAAAGAGAAAAACACAGAAGAAACTTCTTAGTAATCCATGGATTCACCGTGCAGGTGGCGGACCCATCGTGTTGCAGAGAGAGGAGTTTGGAGAGTGCCTGGGACTTACGACCCAAGTGTAGGTTTTAAGGGGCCCCTTTTAAATGCGCATTGACGTTCACCTGCACTGTCCGCGCTCCTCTCTCTACCTAACCATATTTGAAAAGATCCTACTAATGTCGCCTTCGAAATACGTGCTAAAAATGAACTAATAATCGTTCTAGAAAGGCCGAGATCTATTTTCTGATATATATTTTCGAGTTATAGTCCGTTTTTTTCTGTTTCCTTATGCATTTCAAGAATACATACTTTCTTAGTGCTGCCCTACAATTCTCAAGGAACTTTTTTTTTTTTTATTGGTTTTCATACTGCAATCTGTCACCACATTGAGACATTCAGCGGTATTTATGATTTTTAAATTGTATTGTCGTGTGTAGGCAGTGCAACCAATATCGCACCCTACTTAAAAGTAATCTTTAGCTCTTACAAGAGCATATCTTGTGGAATTTTACGTTTTAAGTCGTCGCTTGCATTGATTATTGTCCATTAGTTTTTGGGCAAGTGCGTTAGGATAGTTTCATATTCTTTTCTTATATGCGTTTGTGTATCTGACTTTTTCGTCTCTGACAGTAGGCATTCTTAGGTCCTTGTGCAGTTGTTCATTTGTCACGAACCAAGGGGCATTAGCTATTATCCGCAGCATTTTGTTTTGGAATCTTTGGATGATCTCGATGTTGGAATGAGAAGCGGTACCCCACAGCCAAGAAACTAATGGTAAATATTTTAATCTTTCTGTAATATAAGCTTTATGTTATATGTCAGTCACTCAGTAACAGAAAAGTTATATATATAAAATAGATTCAGACTATTAAATACCTATAAAGTAAAGGTAACAGGGTTAGGCGTTTGTAAATGTGATAGCAAGTTGGAAATATATGGAAATATGTGTATGTTTTCAATATAGATACCAACCGCGAATAGGTGAAAAAATACAAAATACATATTATAATTTCCAAGGCGGCCATTTTTAACTTTTAAACGTAACGGTAAATGTTTAAATATTTTTTACCCTAAAATATTTAATTAGCTTGACTTATTTATTTATTTATCATATAAATAGAACAAATCGTATTAATATTACAGAAATTATGCAAGAAATGTATGCAGATAAAAAATATTACATAATATTTAACACGTCAAAGAGCATAACTTGGCGTAAAATTAAAAAAAACTAAAAAAAGCTACAAGCAACAGATAATCTATTCATTACAGAAAGTTAACAGATAAAAAACAAGATCTAGATACGATTCAAATACTTGTAAATATCTAGCTAGCTAATACCTAGCACTAAAAAGTAACATGTCCGCTTATGACATCACTATACCACCTTATGTTTGCAGATTAGAAGATCTAGACTCTAAGTAAATATAGATATAGCTAAGTAAATATAGCTATAGTAGACTTAAATGATAGGTATTTTAATACAATTTCTATTATATTATTCCAGCAGGTTGAGGCATTGCGTGTTGAGTGGCGGGACTCAACGCCGCGCTTTGCCTTGTTACCAAACTCAAAAAATGAAAATACTTCATGTCCTAGAGTGGGAATGGAACCCACAACCTGGCGGAAAGTGGGGAACGGACTTGTGGAAAGAGAACGGAGTGTCTTAACAATAGGTTCTCTGATTTCCTCTGCCTACCCTGCTATATGAGGGATACAGCATGAAGTTAAAAAAAAAAGAAAATAAAAAAACAATTATATTATTATCATGATTATTTCTTGAAATAATCGCGTCGCAGTGGAAACAGCTTTTGACTGTAAAAGCGATTGGTTGTGGCTTCGATTCCAACTCGGGGAAAAAAATCATTTCCCTGCTTTGAAAAGACAAAGTGCTGCATTGGTTTTCGCGCACAAAACGCATTCGTCGCAACTTAATTTCGGATGGAAAATGGAGAACAGAGTGTCTGGACACTAGGTTCTTGCCACCCTATCAGATTTTGACAGCTTTTGCCCGCTAAAGCTTACGCTTACTTTTACGAAAATTATTTAGAAAATTATTAGTCATGTCAAAGACGAACCGCCAAATATCTTATGATGTGTTCCGGTTCGATGGCATATAAACCAGATTTTCCCCTTTCCCACCCATCCTTTCCCCAAAATGTGGTGCTTCCGATAGCGGACTACTACATTGTCCTCCCTTTCCATCTGTATCCTCTAGGTCGGGAACGCATCTAGAACATCTCTGGTGTTGTAGATGTTCATGGGCGAAGGTAACCACTTATCATCAGGTGGTCCTTCTGCTCGTTTGCCATTCGTTATCCATAAAAAAAATCACATTGCAGGAAATATTTTAAAATTTCAAGTTTCTTATTTCACTAATTATCATCTTCTTGCAAAGTTCAGCCCTTGGAGAGTTTAGAGGGCACTAATACACTATATTTGACATTCTAAGAGAAACGAGAAATTGCGAGATTCTATGGTTAACAATGAAACTATAGTATATAAAAATGAAAATAGTATGGGAAGGACCATAAAGTCCACGCAAACAAGAATGGTCGTGATCGTGGGAAATGGTCGTACTTCATAATTATTCTTATTTTAATTGACTGTTATAAGTTTAGTACAATCACGTTAAAATAGGCGCTGAAAATAGAGGTGCGTACTTTTGTAATATTAATAACTGCCTTTCGAGCCGGTGGTAGTTTCCGTTAGGACTGACACGACTGACATCTTTGTAAATTGACTATTCGAAAGTGCTTGTAATAACCTACATGAATAAAGCATATTTTGATATTGATTTTGAATAAACTATTTTTTTAAATATATCACATATTTGTAACTTATCATAATGTTAACGCCTGTCGTACCGCGGAGGCACAAGCGTGCGACTGTAATATCGACATGTTGTGGGTTCGATTTCCACTCCAGGTAATGTAAAAGTTCAGTATTTTCATTTCCTGGGTTTGGTAATAAGGCAAAGCGCAGCGTTGAGTTCCGCCACTAATTAAATGTAATTTTCTACTGTAATTGTCACAATGTTATCAAAACACATCGATGTGTCGAAAATTCCTGTTAATAAAATACTAATATATAGTACGCATTTTCGTACTACATATAACAATAAAATTAAAGTTTTTTGATTATTTTTCACGCCAAACCTACTAAACGGATGTAAATGAAACTTTACAGTAGGTAATATAGTTTATATATTACTATATTCTCAGAATATCACGAAGGTTAAATATATATATTTCTGTAATAGAAACGTAGCGATTATATAATGATAACTATCTAGTATTATTTAAGGACAATATCTACAAAAAATGGAATAATATTAAAACCGACAATTTGTGTTTACTTTCATAATTAATCGCAAATTAATAAAAAAATGCAACAAACAAATATTATTGATGAACATATACGCTACGCACTCGTAATCGCTTATCACATCGCCCTTGACTAGATTATCAATCGAATAGTTTTTACGAACGAAATATTAATATATTTTAAATTTCTCGTTATGTGACACAGCGCGGCGTTAGGTTACGCCACGCAGTCTCTAAAATTGGCAGAAATTGGGAACAATGGTGTCTTAACACTAGATTCAAAAGCTTATCTTGCTATGAAAGACATATGTATAGCAAAAAAATCTTTCAATATTCTACAGGATCTATTATATTGCCTTAGACTTAGTTAGATTTTACGCTTTCTGCTTATGAAAGTGAAAATACTGGAATGAGGTAACGTGGGCGCTGAGGCCAAGCTAGCTCATGCATCTAGCTCCACTCACTTTCGTTTGAGTTTATCTAACAAGTTAACAACAGGTAAATTGATTTGATAGGACAAAACGCAGCATTGAGATCCGCCATTGAATACTTGAGACAAGATTCCCTCCGACTGCCCTGCTATGCAGTGTAAATGGCAAAGCTGCGTTTTAATCATGATTTGACATATCCATACCTTAATTTGACTACCAGCTAACTCCACTTACAGTGAAAATTATATTTTTAATGCAATGTGTTTACAACAGTTTATCAATGTGATATGCAAAAATAATAACACCAATATAACCATAATTATCTGCTTTAATCACATTCAAAAATCCAGAACACTCCATGTGTTTCAAATTTCTATTTTAAAATTTCCTCGGTTTTGAGATATATCCAAAAATCAATAATTAAAAAATTGAAATTAAAAAAATAAAGTAAAATTTGGTATGTTTCTCTCGTGGTGACATAATTATACCAGCAGTATAAAAATATATCAAATAAGTCTATCATATACGCATAATATATAAAAACTTTGACCTATATTATCATAAATGACATATATAATATCAGCAATATTGATAAGTAAGATAAAAACTCATGCAATATGAGTAAAATACCTTTATATTGAAGCTTTGATAACAATTTACAAATGGAAATAAAAAGAAAAAAACAAAGTAATCAAATAATTAACGTGTTGGCCACATAATTTAATATATGAGATTCAAACTGGGAAAATAAGTAACTAAAAATTTAAATAATTTATTACATTATGTAACATAATAAGGCATCTTGATCACTAATTTAAAATATATTGAAGTAATTACATAAACTAAATATGTAAACTTGGTTATAAATATATATTCAAATATTAAGAGCAGTGTGAATAATTTAACTCACCTGAATAGAGAAATTCCAAATAAAAAAGCCTTTAACCATTAAATTACTATTAAATTATTAAAGAAGTTAATTCAATTTATTTTTTGAATATAACCAATAAATAAAATACTTAATGATAACTAAACAACATTAAAAAAAAGAGCTTTTATTGGGTTGTAATAAAATACTCAAACCTTATTATCTAACATATGCTACTAATAAAAAAAATAGGTATATTAAATACATCGATAAAAAATAATTATACAAACCTTTTTCAGCGGCAGCTCACTGGTGTGAAGCTAACACTCTCATTACTTTTACTTTCTTATAGGCGTAGGATAAAAGAATATTTAGCACCGATACTGCGAATTAACACGAATATTACACTAGCTACTATTAAAAATAAGGAAACAAGTGTAAAATTATTTTCAGAACACAATAAATTAGCTAAATGCGCTATATTACTAGATACTACTTCACCTATTGCCGAATTGAAAACTACTTCGTTGCCACAACAAGAAGTCATCACAAATAACTTTTTAACAAAATAATTCTAACGTATACAATATAAATATATTACTAAATAAATTTAGTTATAAATAATTTCCTAATAATTTAATTATAATTTTGACCTAAATAATATGATCGGCATGTAAACACCTGAGAATGACAAAATAATACTTTGACAGCTGTTTGGGGCTGCCACACTAAGTAATTGTGCTTTTAATTTAGGTAATCAATAATTAGTGATATTAATTTATAAAAACATATTTATAATTTTGATATTTTTTTTTGCTAATACTTATTAATATAATAATAATACGCGTTTAAACAAGCTTAGTGTAGCACGCCCTGCAGCACGATGGACAGACGATTTAAAGAAGGTGGCTGGCAGCGGATGAATTCGAGTTGCCCAGGATCGGGGTGGCTGGCGCTCTATGAGGCA
Source organism: Philaethria dido (assembly GCA_033558755.1). Taxonomy (NCBI): domain Eukaryota; kingdom Metazoa; phylum Arthropoda; class Insecta; order Lepidoptera; family Nymphalidae; genus Philaethria; species Philaethria dido. Next base: position 596,250 of record JAKGSA010000135.1, read on the forward strand.
GGCTTACGTTCAGCAGTGGATGGCTACAGGATGAAAAAAATACATATAGTTCCGTAACAGTTTTATTTTTTATTTAATTTTTTTTCTTGTTAGACGCTTATATCCCGCATAATAAAGTAGACAGATAATCTAAAATCAATTCACTCAATTCTCCGCTCTCCGCCCGGATTTGATATATTGCGCGTTGAGTAGCAAAGTTGAGGACATAATTCAAACATAATAATTACTCCGAGTAAGGATCTAACCCATGATCATTTTATTTACTCGCTGACGCTGCGATTTTCAAATATATCGTTGTATTCATATTAACGATTCAAAATGCGTGAAATACGTAAGATAAAAAATGTTTTAAGAGCATTTGCTATACGAATGTCAATATTCTCCAAGTTCCTATACATATATGAAACTTTTTGCTCAAAAATTGTTGCAAATATTTTAACTTTAGCAGCATCACGATGTTCCTGCATAGCAGGGTCAGATTATAGAGAACCTATTGTCATGACACTTTGTTCTTAACTTTCACGTATTCGAGACCTTTCATGTTAAATACAAGAACTCATCGCCGCACTTTATATTAGCAGAGTGGGGAAAAGAAATTATTTAAATGAAAAATTCTCCTAGTGGATATTGAATCACTCGCGTAGACATACTGATTGAAGCCCAATTTCAGATTGTCTTTTATTATCTGTCATACCATGGTTCGGGGTTCGATTCCTATTCAAAATATTTTGGTTTCTTTATTCTAGTAAAACGAAGAAGCTCTGAAAGAAGCGGAAAGTGTAATAACTTCTCTCTGCCTACTCTACAGCTATCTGTAGATTAGTCTATATTAAGTTAAATAAGTCTATAATAGTCTAGATATGGCAACATACGTCCACTATGAAACATATTATATTGAATATTGATATAATTATTAAAATTTGTGAATTTTCGGCAGTATAATATTAAACGTGTGGCAACACATTCGGAATCTAATCATTATTTGCAATTTTAGCGCGGCCCACTTTATACTGACAACACTGCCATAATGTTTTGCAATTTTAATATAATATTATATTAGTGCTTAATATATTTTAGGAATATTTATAATTTTAAATATAAAATAAACCAGTGATGATCATAGTAATGCAAATACAAACATACTTATTTTATCTTCTGATGATTATATTATTTGTATAAATATACTTTTTACCGACAAATTAGTCAAATAAGATATGTAATACCAATATTGTCAGTAGTATAGTAGTTGGAATGTAAATATATTTTAAGATATGAGAAATTACATAATAATTTCTTCAATCTTTTATTTAATCAATTAAAAAAGAGATTTATAAGTTATTAACCTTTACATTAATTTAAATTAATGGATATCAATATCCATACTGTATAAAATATGTACATACATACATACATAACTTCACGCTGTATCCCGCATATATCAGGGTAGGCAGAGGAAAATGTTAAGACACTCCGTTCCCCACTTTCCGCCGAATTGAGGCATTGTGTTGAGTGGCGACACTCAACGCCGCGATTTGCCTAATTACCAAACCCAGGAAATGAAAAATTTTATTTCCTGGAGTGGGAATCGAACCCACACCCTGTCGCAGTCGCATGCTTGTGCCTCTGCGCCACGACAGGCGTTTATAAAATATGTAATATACAATTTGGTTATAGTAGCTATTTTAGATAATTAACAATATTACTTATAATTGCATTATCATCAGAACTAAATACTTGTTTTAAATTTCAATTGGGAAAGTGGCTCAAATTTAACTTGCAACTTCACACACTAACTAGCACTTAGTGAGAGATTTACCAGCAGGCTGAATAGGCTTAAGCTTAGAGCGGCAGATTTTTCTGGGCGACAAATTAAAAAAAAATGGCAGTCCTTAAAACAGCTAGTATACCGCTCTCCAACCGTCGCTTGACATCTGCCAATATTTGTAAGTAAAAAGAACAAAATTGCAGTAACTATGATATATATATATATATATATATATATATATATATATATATATATATATATATATATATATATATATATTTTTTAACTTCACACTGTAACCCGCATATAGCAGGGTAGGCAGAGGGAACCAGAGAACCTAGTGTTAAGACACTCCATTCTCTTTTAACCATTCCTTTCCCCACTTTCCGCCGAATTGAGGCATTGCGTGTTGAGTGGCGAAACTCAACGCCGCGCTTTGCCTTGTTACCAAAGCCAAGAAATGAAAATACTAAATTTATAATATATATTGCAAAAAACCAAGGCTAAAACTTAAAATCCCTAAAAATGAATAAATCTTCCAGTTCCAGCACAATTTAAATAAAAACTTGCAACAAGTTTAGGGGAAGAATCTCTCTCAGAGTTCCATTTTTTTTTATAACACAATGCATAAATTAAAAAAAAAAAAACAAATTGGTGAAAAAAATAATAAGTTAAAAATACAAATCATAATCATTTATTACATACAATTTACAGAAACAAAAAACTATATATTTTAATACAAGACAAAGTTATTATATCAGACATCTTAAACAATTTCAAAAGAAAATTCTGACAACTGAAACTTTTGTGATGTAATAAAAACACTTCTAAATGCTTTAGGAATTCGGTAACCATTGCATTTGGAAACCATTTTATAAACATACAATTATATTTTACTATATGAAGCTTAAATAATATTAAAAAATATATTAATCATGCCGTAAAGTTTTGAACAATATTACTAAAAAGCCCTTAACAAAAATAATAACTGAAATAATCTTATATAAGAATTGTTTGTCATACTTTATTTAAATAATGTATGCCGAATACACAAACATTAAATCAACTCAAAATAAAAAAAAATATATTTTAATTTATTTAAGAAAAAACTTAACTATTCGACAAAGTAAGAGAAAGCAATATGTAAATTATAATAAAAAAACCTATGAAACCTTTGTTTGTGAAAAAAAATTCAATCGGGCTATAATTTTCACTGAAACCTGACATAATATATATATATATATATATATATATATATATGTTAGAGAATAATGACTAAAAAGTATTTATTATTTGACATATGATTTGATGGTTAGCCGGCTGGCGATACATTGTTAGAAAACTATAGAATGACAATATAAATAGCATGCGTCAGTAGAGCGGAACACACATCTTGTTGGATTTTCGCCTGTGTCACTGGAGCACACTGACCATGGCGTCCGAAGGTACTGATTATGTCGCTACTCCTCGAGACTCGGCTTCCGCGACATCAGAAGTGGGATCGCTCTTGACTATAGTCACGGGTATCCAATCTTCGGAAGTAAACAAAACGAGGCACATATTTTAGTGCTTCCCGTATGGACGGCGTAATGACGACACGCAAAAACCGTATGTTTCAACATCCCGTACGGTGACGGAATTTTTGCTGGGCTTAAAATTTAAAGGCTGAGGAACGCGGAGCAACCGTGCCTAGGGTGAAGGAACTAAAGCCGACTGAAATTTTTCTTCCACCATACGACCCTGACGAAAAATACGAGACAAGGAATGCCGCCTTCGTTCATCTGCGCGAGCGAGTGTAGAAATGGTCGTGATTCTATCAAATGTGTGAGACGTTAAATTCTATCAAATATCTGGTATAAGTGATCTCCAGGTATATTCTGAATTATTAATCCTTTAAAGTTTAAAGAGAATTATTTTTGA
>JAKGSA010000135.1:607693-666570 GCA_033558755.1 Philaethria dido
TATATATATATATATATATATATATATATATATATATATATATACTTAATATCATTTTGTTTTTCATAGTAAAGCTTTATATAGAAAGAGCACTTTGGACTATATACGGAATACTCTATACAGAAAAAGATCTTTGTCATTCATCAATAAAAAAAACATTTACTAATAAAATGCATAAGTAAATAATAATATACCAATATATTTTATTCCAGTAACTGTTAAAAGACTTCTATCAAATCATATTTCTTAAATATATTGCAGAAATATAGCCATGAAGTAATTTTATAAAACAAGCAAAGCAAAGAGAGAACCAAAATCAAAATCAAATAATTTTATTCAAAGTAAGAAGTTACAAGCTTCATTTTTTGAACGTCAAATAATTTACCACCAGTTTCTTAAATTTAATGCCTCAGACCTGAGAAGGACCAGCGCAAGAAACTCAGTGGGACTTCTTTTTTTTTTACAATTATTTATTAGTGACAATGATACCTTTGAAATAGACTGGAGCGGGCATTTCATTCCCAAGGCGTGTTATCATTTATAAAATCATTAATTAAGTAATAACCTTTAACACACAAACGTCTTTTCACAGCTTTTTAAAATTGTGATATAGAACATTTTTGGACTTTTTCTGGGACCCTATTGTAAATATTTAAGACATATATATAATTAAGACATTGTGTACTAAGTGGCGAAACTTCATGCCAAGCTCTGTTTAACCAGAGCAGGAAAATGAAATTAAATTCAATATAATCATAACCCCAAGTGTGAATCGAACCTGCAACCATTCGCATTTACAGTTAAAAATTCCTACTATGCCGCAAAGCCCTCTGAAACTCTAACTAAATACTGTGTTTTTTAACATTATCATTTTTAATAACCACGTAAACGCAATTGAGATAAAATGTCACATGAATATAGGTTATATATGTCAAGTTAACTATTTAACAATTCTGTTTGTGGGGAACAGAATTGTTGAAAGAGAATGGAGGGTCTTAACACTAGGTTCTCTGGTTTCCTCTGCCTATAGTAGGGTGAAGTTAAAAAAAATAAATCTTTTTAATAAATTATAATAAATGGATACACTGAAATGTTTTCATATAAGATAAACCACATTTGAATAGATTATGTATTTTTAATATTATTTAGGACAGTAATCAAAGATAACATAGTTTCTTAATACAATTAATTAATATTAAGAATTGAGAACTTCTATCATATAGAGGTTATCAAAAACATTTGGAAACCAAATATTTCCGTGAGCCCTATAATCTTTGCCTATGTATTGCAATTGCTAACCTTAATCAACTTCTACATTTCGAAGTATATATTTAGTTTAGAATTTAATTGAATTAAAATTCTTGCAGAGGCGAGCTATTCGTGCAATCTACAACTTAGGAAGATTGACCAAAAGATTCATTACAACAAAAGTTTAAAGAAATTAATGTTTTGACAGTTGCCTCTCAATACATTTATGAAAATGTGATGTATGTTAGGAAAAATATTAATAATTTTAACATAATTAATACAAGAAATAGGCTTCAACTTGTTGCGCCTTAAACTCGACTGCATCGAGTCCGTAATTCTTTTATGGGACAATGTGTACGCTTTTACAATAGGATCCCAGAAAAAGTCCAAAAATGTTCTATATCACAATTTTAAAAAGTTGTGAAAAGACATTTGTGTGTTAAAGGTTATTACTTAATGATTTTATAAATAATAACACGCCTTGAGAATGAAATGCTCACTCCTCTATTTCAAAGGTATCATTAAAGGTATCATCTAATAAATAATTGTAAAGTATTGACCGAGGAAAAAAAAAAAGTTCCGCTGAATTTCTTGCACCGGTACTTCTCAGGTCTGAGGCATTAAATTTAGTGAGCTGGTGGTAAATTAATTGACTTGTAACTTCTTACTTTAAATAAAATTATTTGATTTTGAATTTAGATGAAATAAATACATTATTTTAACCTACAAAGGCTATTTAGACTCCTTTATTAATTTTATGTCAACATCATCAATATTTTATGCCTCAACAAACTTTGATAGAAGAGATAGATAGAAATTCTTTATTGCACACTAAGATATAAAGAAACAATACAAAATGATATAAATATAAATACAGGGCATGCAAGGGCAGTCTTATTGCTGATAGCAATCTCTAACAGACAACCTGTGGGGAGACAGTCTTATCAGATATGACTTTGAATATAACTGATATTTGAATTATAATAAAATATTTACAATTTTAGAATGAATTTTAGATGTATTTATAAAATATGTAAAAAACCAATTTTCTCTTTAACATGGCTCACAAAATAGTATCTAAGGTAATTAATATTTAAAAAAAATATATATTTATATAATTTTTTATTTTAATTCTGTAATATTCATCATTTTAAAAAAAAATATTTAAAAAATAAATCTATATAATTTTTTTTCCACTTACAGGTGCTGGACACTCGGCAAATGTCCTGTTAACAAGCCAGTCTTCATGTAATTTGTGTAATTCCTCAATATATGATAAGGGAACACATTGCTCCTCTGATCTCGCCCTCTTCTTTATCCTCTCATGAACTATTGAAGGTGTGGTTTTAAGATACACTGTAAATGTAACATTTAAATACTTACTAGTGAGAGAGAGTAGAAGCGAGAACTCATACAAATATTTACTTAAAATGATGACGACAGTCTTTATTATTGAGTGACTAACAGACTACATACAGGTAAATAACTGGCCGTAGAAAGCTGAAATTTGTCAAGTAGTAGTTTTATTTCACGAAATATCTACAGAAATATCAAAAAACTGGATTTTACTTTTTATAGTCCACACAAAGTTCCAGAATGCAACTCATGATGTATTTTTTTCATATCAAAAAAAAATCAAAATATTCTTTATTCAAATAGGCTATTACAAGCACTTTTGAATCATCAATTTACAAAAGATGTTAGGAGTATCAGTCCTGACAGAAGCTACCACCGTCTCGGAAGGCAGTTCTGCTGAGAAGAGTCAGCAAGAAACTCAACAGTTGCTCTTTTCAAATAAAATTTTATAATAAATGTACAGCAACGGTAGGCCTCCTGAGCGAGCATCAACACCATTTAATTCCAAACATTACATCTGTATAGTATTCTTGGACAGAATAATATACTTTCCTTAATAATATATTTTTAATTTCAACTTTGAATTTTTCAAATGGCAGGTCTGTAATTACTTGTGGAATTTTGTTATACATGTGTTTACTTTGTGACATAAACGATTTATTCACCTTTTGAAGGCGAAAACTAGGAGTGATCAGCTTATTTTTATTTCTTGTATTTATACCGTGTCTATCACTGTTCTTTAAATAATTGTTAATATTTTTTCGTATAAACAAAATTTTACTGTAAATATATTATGATGCAACCGTAAGAATACCCATTTTACCAAAAATTTCTCACAGAGAATCCCTAGCTTTCATGCAGTAAATAGCCCGTGCTGCTCTTTTTTGAATTACAAGTACATATAAAAATTAATTCGCTAAAAGCACAAAAATATCATAGTAAATAAGATCCTACCTATGAGATCAACTTCAATAGGTATTTCTCTTTGAATAAATCTAAACCATTCGTCAAGGACCGCAAACTGAGCAGGATGTAAGATTCCACTCCTCATCATATGTTCTACAAAACAATATCTAGCACTGTATAACGACCGTTCCATTAATTTAACTGGACTAGCAGTGGGCCGACGGTGCATGTCCAACATGGTCATCGAAACGTACGCTTGAAAGGTCATTGCCCATTTTGTTGGATCTTTGTACATTAAATCCTGCAAAGAATGATCTAAGAGTTAATATAAGCTTAGAAGAGTAATAGTAATTCGTTTAGAAATGAAACGCATCTTACCAAAAGATTCCAACCCCTTAAATTGCGCCATTCCTCTACAGGTTCAGTAAGTAATGTAATATCTTCAAATTTGTTAAAATGTTCTAAAAATGTTGTTTTTCCACTTCCTATATTACCCTCAACAAGAACAGTGAACGGTTTAGTGTTAGAAGCACTCATTTTGTGAAACAGTCTTTCAGCTGTAAATAAATACAAACTATTGTAAAACAATGTTTGATTGCAATCACGTTCGTCCACCCAATGATTTCCCGCCTAAAGCGCCCTGTCTAAAATTATAAAAGGCGAACGAACTTGTCAAAATCAAAAGTAAACAGACGAACCTTTATAACAAAAATTGATAACCTTTTTGCTTAACATAGCACATGTACTTGAAACACTTATTTTAAATAATAATAAAATTTTTGCTTATTCATTTAAGTTCGTGTAGCAATTATATTTTGCACAGTTTTGTGAAATATTTGTATGCCGACATAGAAAAGGAAATCCAGCGCCTCGTTACCTATAGTGTTGCTGTTTCGCAACGTTAGTGTTGTACTAGTGAGCAGTTAATAATAATTATTCGATTACAAATGTACCATTTACAAATGTTTCACGACTAGAAATACAAGTTTTTGAATAATTACAAAGAAATTGGCGATGTTTAAAGTTTTTGTACAAATTTGATATTAATCGTCAATAGATATTATTATTGATTCTTCATATATAATCAATGAAGGTAGTTTTCCAATAACAGCACATAACATGCGTTCACTAAGCCTAAAAATGTCAATGCCTAAATATAACGTGCAATTGTGCAGTGTATTTTGATTATTCAAATGAAAATTATTTACATTTCAAGCATAATGGCAAAAAAAGGGAACTTTGGTACTTATACGTATTTAAATTTAGTTACTCCTTTAAAAACCGTTAATTCAATTTTTAACTTTTTAAAACTAAGTAAAAATAAAACTTTTTTAGTAATAAACAATAATTGACATCCAATGTGCGCATTACCCAAAAGTACTACTCTTCAAATCGCTCAATCGTGTGAAACGTTTTCTGATGAATACTAGACCATGTAATGCGCTTTAATTGTGTAATTGGAAAACTACCAAAGTAACGCTGAATTATCGATACTGATTAAAGAGCCATAATCATTTAATAACATTTCATTTGTGTTTTCTTATTGGTTTATTATAATTATAAAACAAATTTATCTTTGTAGCATATATCATTTATTGTTTACTAATTGTACTTACATGAAAATATTATTCTTGCTTAAAAAAATATGCTGAAAACATATTTTTAATCATCACACTAATCGACGCAGTATCATATAAGAACATCGTGTGTGCAAACCAATAAAATAAACGTATTTTTAAATTTTAAAATTATTGTTTCAAGTTGTAATTTCTTTGACGCCACGCAATTAATGACTAACAGGCTATGTTTATAAAATATGTTTACAATACATTTTATCATGTATTTATTTATTTTTACAAAAAATATATAAAGTAATATTAAAGTAGATAATATAAAAACAAATGATTGGTATCGTTTAAGCCTAATAGCGGGAAACTTAAACCAACCAATGAAGAAAAACCACGAAATCCATTGACAATTTAGTTATCTTGTCCATGATATTTGGCTAAAAGATTGACGTGTTTGTTTCTCATTTCATTGTTCGAAAAGTTTTCGAGAAGATTAAACGCAAAAGATCTGATTTTTTACATTTAGTTGTACACTTTAATTATTAGGCTCCATTGTTTATTTAAAAATGCTGAGTTCACGCTTATTAGGTAAGTTTATAAATATATAATATGCGTGAAATTTTACTAGGCGTAGGTAGGTACCGGTGTTTTTTAACCTTAGATTTTTATTTGTTTCAGGCGTTATTTTATTGGTAACGGGCACATATGCCCTTTACGACTCGTCTTCTGATGTAGTTCAATTGACACCAAGTAATTTTGAGAGATTAGTTACAAATTCCGATGAGGTATGGATCGTAGAGTTCTTTGCCCCTTGGTGCGGGCACTGTAAGAACCTTGTTCCAGAATATAAGAAAGCTGCTCGAGCGCTAAAGGTAAGAAACATAACTGGCTTTCTCACTCAATGTTTTATATTTTTTATGTCACATACTAATAAAAAAGCTAAAAAAATATAAACGTTTTGTAGTAGGCGGAATGTTCTACTTAGCATTGTAAGATTAGTTGTGAAATGTTTTCATATCTTAAATGAAAAATTAACCATTTATTATATTTTATGCATATTTGCAGGGTATAGCTAAAGTTGGAGCAGTTGATGCAGACCAATATAAAGAACTTTCTCAAAAATATGGAGTGTCTGGTTTTCCCACAATTAAAATATTCACTGGCAGCAAACACTCTCCTTATCAAGGCCAAAGAACAGCAGAATCATTTGTGGATGCCGCACTTAAAGCTGCTAAAGAAAAGGCATATGAGAATCTTGGAAAGAAATCATCTGGATCTTCTGGAAAGGTAAATTTTATATATAAAAATCTTAACAAAATAATTAATAATTATAATATTGGCTCAAAAGTATTTAATACCCACAAAGTGAACTATTTAAAACATTTTTATCATACTAAATTACATAAGCCTAATTAAATGCCAATAATATGTAATAAATTGTAAAGAGATAAAAAATAAATATATACATTTATTTATTAGAGAAAAGTATATGGTCATTTCATACCATGGAGAAACAGAGTGAAAACTGATATAAAGAAGCAGATAGACAAGCCTCATATAACTTTATCTTTAAACAGAATAAGATTTAATGCTTTACAAGCTAGCTTATTTCATGAGGAACTATATAATATTAAAGCTAAAATTGTCCCATCTAATATATCAAGAATAAAAATGATAAAAAATCAATAAATACTTCTTCAATTTTCATATATAATTTATTTTCATAAAATGGTGTAACATTATTTACATATATACATAGCTTCATGCTGTATCCCGCATATAGCAGGGTAGGTACAGAGAACCTAGTGTTAAGACACTCCGTTCCCTACTTTCCACCAAATTAAGGCATTGTGTGCTGAGTGGCAGAACTGAACATTAAAATTCCATTTCCTGGTGTGGGAATCGAACCCACATCCTGTGGCGTTTACAGTCGCACACTTGTGCTTGTGTGCCACGACAGTTTATAACATTATTTACTATAAAGAATTACTAGAATTATTAATTTTGTGTTTAGTAGATTAGATGATTGGCTTCAATGATAAGCCAATGATTGTTTGTGTAATCCCAATGTAGAACAAATATTACTATAAAATTTATATTAAAGGGTGAAAATTAGGCATTTTTTTACATATTTATCTATTAATTTATTTATTCAAAAATATTTTTTCTAAATGTATGAGTTTCTTAAGTGCAATATAAATCATTATATCAACATTTTCACATAATAATAATACCAATTATTAACTCATAGAAAAATCCAAATATTTTTATTAATAAAGTTTATTACTAATAGATTTTTAAATGTGTTTGAACTAAAATTTTATTCTAGGAACAGATCATCTATTGTTAGTTTTATCTTTTGTTTGCTCATAGGGGGTGATGACATGTTATCTAAATTATGTAAACACATTCCTCACTAATTTATACCTCTAGACATATTGACTTTATAATATAAGTTAAAAAAAAAATTGATTAGGAAGCTTTATTTTTCGTTGCTTAATTAAATACTTTATTTAAACAAAGAAACTTTCTTTAATATCAAAACTCTTTATACGATTTTCATGCCAAGTTAGTCATAATCTATTTTGAGAAAATACTTTGTTAAATTATTTGCTATATAAATAAATTGTAAGGTTTTAAAGCTTATTCATAAAAAAAATACATCTATAGTAAATTAGAAAAACACGTGTTTTTAAAGAATCTTCTAGAAAAATATCCGTTGCAGTTCTAATATTATTAATAAAGAACCAAAGTATGAAAGTAATGTCGCCTACGAACTCCTACGCGTTCGATCTCTTTCGACATAACCGCCCATACGAAATGGACACGTCAGTTTGACCTTTTGCTTTAACTGTATGTTAATTTAACCTTATTTGGTTTTTGCAATTTGTTTTTTAATTGCTGTGAATAAAAAAATATATTCAGAATTAATGTGATTTTCAGGAAAAACGTGTAAATTAATTTCGTATTTTAGGCATTTTTATAACCAAAAAGTAATAGCTTTAAAAACTTTTTTTTTTACCTTTAAGCCTCGTCAGCGCCTGAGTTGCCATCTTTTGAAAAAATAAAATTGACACATTCAGGGACAGACTTCGCATTTAAAAAAAAATAAATTATATATTATTAAACAAACGACATTGCATTATGTTCATTAAGTTTAGTAAAGCAGGATAATATCATCAAAATCAAGATTGTGATTGGGTTATCAAAATCTTAACTTATTTTAACTAACATGTCTGATATTAGAAATTTCTAGAAAACAATTTAATTTTTTGTTTAATTCGACACTTTAAAAAAATGTATTACGACTTACATGGCTGAAGTCACAGTTATATAATTTAGCCCCAAATAGTTTATAAAATATTTACATATTTTAAAATATCTGTTGAATTTCAAACAAGGAGAAATAATTTAGAATTTAATACTATATTTTAAATGTAACCAAACAAATTTTCCAGTCTTTTTGTTGGATTTCGACAATATCTCTGAATAACAGATATAATAGCTTGTAAGTAGGTGCTTTCCCGTAAAAATTATTTAAAAATTCTAGTTATTAAAAAAATATATATATAACCATACATTTAAATACATACTTATATCATTTTTTTTTATTTTATAAGAATCATACTGTAAAGGCTTGTGAAGTTGTTAAGTTCTTGTTACTCAAAAGAGTGCAAGCTCACATTCGACTTTGTTTAAAATTGTTATACATAACATTTTTTTATACATACGTATATATTTATAAAATATATTATTATTCTTTATTATTTATGAAAAATCTAGATTCTTCCTCGTGAGGGGACGGGGTTAGAATACAATTCCCCTCCGCTGCTGGGTAGCGTCCCGTAAGAGGCGGGTATACCAGTAGTTTGGTGGTAGGAGGTTCGTCCTCCGTCTGGCTCGCGACCACTATCATATGACGCCAAATATCTTATGATGTGTTCCGGTTCGATGGCATGTAAGCCAGGTTTCCCCTTTCTCACCCTTCCTTTCCTCAAAATGTGATGGTTCCGATAGCGGACAACTGCATTGTCCTTCCCTTCCATCTGTATCCTCTAGGTCGGCAACAACATCTGGTGCTGTAGATGTTCATGGGCGAAGGTAGCCACTTACCATCAGGTGGTCCTTCTGCTCGTTTGCCATCCGTTATCCATAAAAAAAAATCTAAAATTATTTTTCTCTTGCAGTCTGATGTGATCGAGCTAACAGATAGCAATTTCAAGGAGTTAGTCTTGGACAGCGAAGATTTGTGGTTGGTAGAGTTCTTCGCGCCGTGGTGTGGACACTGCAAGAACCTGGAACCACACTGGGCTAAGGCTGCCACTGAGCTTAAGGGAAAAGTAAGTATTAACTATATCACTTCTATTTATATAAACTAGTACTCCCGATTGACGTGTAAACGTGGACTGAAGGTTCAAAATGGAGTATCTTAACAGTAAATATCTCGCTTTTATGATTAAATGCAAGAGAAAATAAAAACATATCCAATATTTTAAAGTATTATAAATTATTTTACTTACATAATACTCGTTTTGGTTATAATTTTTATTTATTACTAACTGATATTTCTTACGCATATCTGACATGGTTATGATAAGCGAATAATAGAGTGAAATTTTCAGTTTTTTAACATTACTTAGGTATTATCGTTGCAATTCCATTGTTTGAACTATAAAATTTTAATATTATGACTTGAAGAAATGTAACTATTTGTGTGAAATAAATCGAGTGACATTCATAGCCTTCTTGTTATTAAAAAAATAAAAAGGTGTGTAAATAGAATTACTTACATACAAAAAAATAATCTTTTTTATGTGCATTCCAAATTATTACTGAATAATTAACCAAATTCTTACTGCATTAATTGGTATTTATATATGATTAAAATTTCAAAGTACTTTGAGGACATCGTGGCGCAGTGACGGTAACAGACAGGTATCATAATTGCGGGTTCGTTTCCCCGAATGGGGATTGATTATCATTTTCCCGCTTTGCTCAAATGCGTTGTTAAGTGCCGCTACTCAACTCATAATGATTTGAATTCAAGCAGAAATTGAAGAACAGAGTGTCTTGACGCTAGGTTCTTCCTGCCTACCTCCTATGTAGAATAAAGCGTGATGTAATATATTGTGTATATGTTAGGGATAAGACCGATATATCAAAACGTAACGAAAAACGGTTTTCACTTTTATATCATATCATATCGATATCTAAATGATCATATCCGATATCAAATATCTACATAAAAAACGTAACAACAACTCGACGATGAGACATGAAAACTAAATCGTAACGAAAACGAAATCATAACGAAAACTATCGAAATGCAAACTCGATATTTGAAAACGGATTTGATATCGGATATGAAAACTATTACTGCCGCCGAGACGTAGACGACGGACGTTGGACAAGTATATCACAATATACAAATCGACTTATCAACCTATTCACGCTTAGAACTTATAAAATAGTTTACTTAATATCTATTTTTCTATATTAAAACCAAATTTACAGGTAAAACTCGGTGCCCTAGACGCGACAGTACACACAGTAATGGCCTCCCGTTACCAAGTGCAAGGCTACCCCACTATCAAAATGTTCCCCGCGGGCACCAAAACTAGCGACTCAGTAGAAGATTATAATGGAGGCAGAACTTCAAGCGATATCGTCAACTGGGCTATGGATAAAGTTGCGGAAAATGTACCGGCACCGGAGATTATACAAGTAAGGTTTAATATATTTTGTTTTCTTTTCCATCTTGGATACGTAGGAATATCGAGAAATCCTCTCTTACTGTGTTTCCCTTATAATTTCTATAGAGCTTACATGTAAAAATAGAGACAAAAATCTCTTTTCGTCGAAATTTCGTAAAATCTTCTCTCCGTACTTCCTTTCATTCCACAAGCAGCCTACTTACTAAGTTTCAGCATTCTATATGCATTAATTTTGCCTGTACGTTGTCTGTTAGCCATTCAAACACGCCAGAGAGGATTTCTTGAAATTTCTACGAAAACGGCAGTTAACTTTTATAGTCCACTCAAAAGAAAGTCACGGGACACAGCTAGTTTATTTTATTTATTTATTTTTTTAATTTCACGCTGTATCCCGCATATAGCGGAGTAGGCAGAGGGAGAGAACCTAGTGTTAAGACACTCCGTTCTTTTTCAACATTACCGTTCCCCACTTTCCGCCAAATTGAGGCATTGCGTGTTGAGTGGCGGAACTCAACGCCGCGCTTTGCCTTGTTACCAAACCCAAGAAATGAAAATACTAATTTTACATTACCTGGGGTTACAACTAGTTATTCCATATATTTCAACTTCCTTTTTATAACAACAGGTAACAAGCGAGGACTCAATGAAGGCGTGCAGTGATAAGCCTCTCTGCGTAGTGTCCATCTTGCCTCACATACTGGACTGTGACGCGGCTTGTCGTAATGGTTATTTATCGGTTTTAGCGCGTTTAGGTGACAAGTATAAGGCGAAAATGTGGGGGTGAGTTTGAAAGACTGTGTAATTAATATATTTGGATAAGGAAACGTATAATTTTTTAGTTATTATAATTCTTCTAGGAATTGAAGCCACTACTAATCATGCTTATAATTAGTCTGCTCTCACTGCGCCATTATGGCGTCTCTCTTTTATTTATTTACCTGTTTGTTTTCTAGATATAATGGGACAGTGGGACAGTATCTAACCTTAAACACTAGGTTCTTGTTTTGAATCCCACAAGGCATCATAATTGTAATTAATTTATTTTCATTACCCCGCTCTGGCTCGCCACTCAACGTAATACCACAATTTCCGACAGAAAATGGATAACGAAGTGTCATGACACTACGCTTTCGTTGATTACCCCGCTATGTAGGATAAAATCTGAAACTGTAATGTAAAAAAAATTGTATTAGCTTATTTTGTTTTGGTCTGTGTTTTTGCCTCAAGAGACTCGGTTAAAATTGTAGTGACTTTATAATAATTCACGTATAAGCTTCACGTACCCGAAATGGAATCGAATCTGCGACCAATAATGCTTAAAGTCAGACACTGCCACTGTGCCACGATGGCCTTTTTATTTATGTCCCTGTTTATTTTATTTTCCTATGTAGATGGGTGTGGGCAGAGGCCGGTGCTCAAACATCACTTGAAGAGGCTTTAGAACTCGGCGGTTTCGGTTATCCGGCAATGGCGGTCGTTAATGCCAAAAAATTGAAATTCTCTACACTGAGGGGATCCTTCTCTGAGAGCGGAATTAATGAATTTTTAAGGTAATTGCTTTTTTGTTTATTTTTGTAAGCTTTAATTTGATGGTCAGTTTCAATATTTATAAGATAGAGGTTTTGTTTAAATAGCAAATGTATTTAGTAATGTATTGGAATGTAGACTATATAATAGTTTTTTTTTAACCAATTGAAATATTTGGTTTATTTTTTTGTGTGGAAATAGAGAATATTTTTTTCTCAAGTGGAATCAAATTCACAATCATCACTTGTAAAATTAAACACTGAGCTGCGATGGTCTTTTGTGCGTTGTATTGTTCCACTTGACCTGCAAACTTTCTAAAATTACAACTTTCATACTTACACTGAGACTTTCTTAAAAAAATTGTTCTTAGCTTATATTAAATTTTGTGTAAATGTTAAGTTTTAAGTGATACAGGCGAATCCTTTTTACATTCTTACCCTACAAAGTATTTTTTTTAACTTCACGCTGTAACCCGCATATAGCAGGGTAGGCAGAGGAACCAGAGGACCTAGTGTTAAGACACTCCATTCTCTTTTAACAATTCCGTTAACCAAGTATATTTTATAATGTGTAATAAGAAACGCATATGAGAAATCTCTCCTAGATAAAAAATACTATGAACAGATAAAATATATCAAACATAATCATAATTTTAACAAATATAGAAAATCAACTTCAAATAAAAAGCACTAAAAAGTTTTTTTTTTTTTAACTTCACGCTGTACCCCGCATAAAGCGGGGTAGGTAGAGGGAACCAGAGAACCTAGTGTATAGACACTCTATTCTCATTCAACATTTCCGTTCCCCACTATCCGCCAAATTGAGGTATTGCGTGTGGACTGGCGGAACTCAACGTCGCGCTTTGCCTTTTTACCAAACCCAAGAAATGAAAATACTAAATTTTACATTTCCTGGAGTGGGAATCGAACCCACAACCTGTCGCGTTTACAGTCGCACGCTTGTGCCTTTGCGCCACGACAGGCGTTGTAAAATTGAAATTACTACAAATAATGCAAAAAATACACATTCGATTCTAGTTAAATTTCAAAGATACCACATCAGAAAATACAGTAAAACAAAAATCAAGTGAAGCTAAAAAAAAGTTAATTTTTTAAATATTCAATTTTTAAAATATATTAAATTAAAAATATATATATATTTTTATTTTTCTATAGGGATCTATCATTCGGTCGCGGACAAACTGCACCAGTGAGGGGAGCAGAAATGCCCAAGATCCTCTCCACCGAGCCCTGGGATGGTAAAGATGGTGAACTGCCCCCAGAAGAAGACATTGATCTCTCTGACGTAGACCTGGAGAAAGATGAACTTTAAACTAGTGATGTAACAGTTAATAGTGATGTGAAAGTGTTTAATTTTTTTTTTTTGGAAAAGCAGTTTAAGGGCAATGATGTGAGCTTATAATGTGTACTCTCTTTGTAATTGGTAGATTTTTTGTGATGCCAGTGCTTTTTTATATATTTTTTAATAATTATCACAACTATGCATATCCTGTACTATAAATTATTAATAGTATTCCATACAATATACACACTCAAAAATGACAATTACCATTTAATTGACATTTATCTCATACAAAAATATTCACTTGTACTTATTTAATGTCAGATAAACACTAATAGATGTTTCTGAGTGTTGTTTTTATTAAGAATCTATATTTTTGTTCATTTATATAATTATTTTAATAAAATCATCAACAAGTAGTACATAATACAATTTCTGTTTTTTTTTTGGTATTTCTTTATAATTATTAAAGACTTCTAAAATAAATAATAGCTCATTTTAGTCGTAGGTTTATTTTGTCAGTTTTTTTTATTATAGTAATATACAATTTTTTTTTTTTTTATTTTTGTATAGTATATTCATTATGTATCAATAGTTTAGTTACAGTTAAATATTTTGATATCTTATAATTTACATTTATATACTTACTGTAATAATAGAAAATATTATCGGCTCCATATCTTCCATATGAGTAATATTTTGAAGCATTTATTGTAGTCCTGACATTTTTTAAATGAATAAATATATAAAATTATTGTGTTGTTTTTTATTGTACCTTTTAAGTATATGTTCCTGTTCTATATTTTTTATGCTTACTTTATAAGATGAGTGAATGTATATTATAAATATTGGTAAAGATTTTAAATACATATAAAACTTTAAAATTTATTTGTTTTTTCTTTAAAAAATTATTACTTTACGATGTAAAAGTAATTATATTCAGTTTTTTGCATCATATACTAAAATAGATTATTATTATTTGATTCCTTCACTATTACAAATGTATTAAACATTTTGTTTAACACTCCATTTATAATTTTATTATAAAATTATTTTTTTTCGAAATTTCTATTTTCCCCCATATATGCTTCTATTTAAACATTCTTTAATTTCTCCTTGTAATTAGAACTCACAATTACTTTCACAAAGTGGTAAGTGCGCAAGATCCTGACGAAAGAAAAAATGAATCATAAAATATGACATAATTAAAGCACATAAATAGTAACTAGTGGTCTTAGCAATTTGTATGTTACTTTATACTAAAGTTTGTTTAACACTTTATCTCTCATGGCAGGGTAGTCACTGTGCTTTACGCCCCAATTCGAGACGCTGCGTGTTGAGTGGCGGAACTCAACGCCGCGTTTGTCTTACCAGAGCAAGGAAATTATATAATACCCCGTGTAAGAATCGAACCCATGACCAACAGCGTTTACAGTCCGACTTCTGTGCCACTGTAGCGCGATTGTCTCTAACGTGATGTCTACGTTAAATACATGATATTGTGTGTAATATTTATCTATATATAAATACATGAAGCAAAAACTTTGGATCTCTTATTACGAAAATTACGCAGACAGAGGAGAATGAAACTTGGCACACACATCCTTACTAATATTATAAATTCGAAAGTAACTCTGTCTGTCTGTTACGCTTTCACGCCTAAACCACTGAACCGATTTTGATGAAATTCGGTACGAAGATAGAACTGAACTTGAGCAAGGACATAGGATACTTTTTATCGCGAAACGAGTGGTGGAGGGATTGAAATAGGGGATGAAAGTTTGTATGGAAGTTCCTTATTGTCAAACAAAATCATGTAAAATTGTTCAACTGTTTACAACTTTCACACCTAAACCACTTAACCAATTTTGACAAATAGTCTAGACCTTGGGTAAGATTATAGGCTAATCCTTACCATGTCGCGCGATATAACCGAATTTTACGCGGGCGAGCCGCGGGCGGAAAGCTAATAATTTATATAGAGAAGGAGTGCAGAATGCTAATAATTTTTTAAGTAATGGATATAAAGTATATTAAATTAATATAAAATTAAACACACACTATCATGGTTTGACATCCATGTTTACACAAAGTAGTTGCACTAGTTTTATAGTTTCACATATTACTAATATATTAATATAAAAAATATGTACTTTCAGCACTCTTCCTCCATAAAATTTGTAATTTCATCTAAATAACTTACATAAAAAGGTATTTCAAAATAAAACTGCATATAAATTTATAAAAATTGTTTATATTGAGCATTATATTAAGTAATTGTAAAGTCACCTTACATAATACATGTAAAAAGTTGAGGTAATATTGAGTAAACCACCTTATATAACAATTAAGGCAAGCAAATTGCTTTATACTGACATAATACTAGCATAGTTACTTTAAAAAGCTTTCACAAAAAATATACGCCTTGACAAGTCCATTTTATAAAATAATGCTTTTTATCAGTCTCACCCACTCTTTTAAAATCCACATGGCAGAGTAATAAAAGAGAACCTAGTGTTGAGACACTCCGTTCGCCACTTTCCACCCAAATTCGATAGGATGAATGTAAATAATTTAAATATAATCATTGCCCTATGTGGGAATCAAGCACTAAAGGTTGTCAAAACTTTTCAAAATTTTCAAAAATACAAGCATTTATCATATACTCGCAAATTTCTGCTCTTAAGACTCGTACAGCAGCTTATCATTAATAATATCAATATTGTTCTACTGTTAACGTAATATCATTTTAAACTAAAACTCAATAATTTTCATTTTTAGTCCTTTGATTTTCAAGATATGATATCTAAATTATTATTAATTTAAATTAACATATACAATAAAAAGCACTCTACTGTGAAATCATATAATTTTAAATGTATATAAAAAATCAGTCATTAAATTAGCTGTAATTTACACCTATATTTATACTTCATAACTTTTTTATATGTTATTACAGTACTTTTGTCAATGCTTAAGCCTAAAAATAGTTGCAATAAACACTCTAAAATAGATACAAAAAAATAAAACTTTTTTTTTTGATTAATGGCTTGATTTTGATGTGAACAGTGAAAAAAAAATATACTTATGTTGTTTAAGAAATTTACAATTGAAATTGACATTGGATTTATTGACAAATAGTTGTAAAATATAAATTTAAAAAGTTTTTATAAGTTGGAAAATTTTCAAAAAATATGTAACCATCATACAATACAAAAAAAGGCTTTATTACATGACATAGTGCTATCCGTTTAGTATTTAAGATAAAGTAAATTTTTAGATATTTTTTCCACACAAAATCTTGGAAAAATGATTCTATCAGTGAAAGTATTGGCTCATGTATTTATTTTTCTGTATGTTACACTTTTATGGCACCTACTATTCTATTTAAGTAATTTGATTTATAAATCTACTTCTTAATACTATAAAGTCGCACAATATTGATTTCAATACTACATTAAAAATTAGTTTAAAAATTGGTCCACAATAGTCTTTCAAATATTAAATTTTATATATTGTAATAAAAAGAATTTAAGCAAAAAATTACAACCATTTGATGTAAGCCATCATAAAGATTAACTGGCTTACTTTATCACATCTGAATTATATCAGATATGCTTTTGATATTCAAAATGTATTTAAAATTGACATTTTAAGCTACAGATGTCAAACCTATCATGTCATATTTTTTATTCTTTTGGCAAATTATTGGGTAGCAAATAGAAAAATAGTATAAGCCTGCAACAGCTAATATGAGAGAAATGACAACAGTTATTATACCCCAAGCCGAGAGCCCCAGGCCTCTTCTGGTAGGTCCTGGGTTTGGTAAAGCAGGGGGTGTGCCGGCCAGATTGGTTTTAGCATTTTCCTTATATCCTTTGCCCTGTTTTGTATTGTACCCTTTATTCCTTAATGCTTCACACGAATTAATTGCCATGTTTATAACTGAAATAATAAAATTTGATTAGTTAATATTAAAAAACATAAGAAAAATCACATTTACTAGGAAATTTTATATTGAAATGTTTTTAAAATAATGAAACAACATACAAAGTAATATAATACTCAGACGAACAAATAACTTAAGCATTTTAATAGCTGTCCGCTTCTTTTCACTTTGAAATGAATAATCTTAGTTCCAAATAAGAGGTTATGATATAATGTATTTAATTATACAAGATAGTCGCAGGTAGAAAAGTGCAATCTTTTTTTTTTAAGTTCGGACTGAACATAATAAAAAAGTTATGGCAACTGCATTTATGACTTTTTAATGCTAGTGTTGCTATGGTAACCTAATTGATTTAATTAATCTTTAATCTATTCTAAATTATTTATTTAAATTTCATAATATTAGTAGATTGTTACTTAGTTTTTATATTTTGTGTAGGTATAAGCTTAAACTTTCATTCATATTTTACTTTTATTTAAATATTGTAAGTAAACACTAAAACACTAAAATCGATATCGAAATAATTATAATAAATACTTAATTAATGAAAAAGTATCTAATTTAATGTAGAAATCTTTTTATAAAAGGGCTTTGGCGGAGCCTATATTATTTTTTAATAATTTGGTTTGGTTGAGCACTAATTTTTTTATGACGCATTGGATCAGCATTTCCTGTTCCATATAAAATATCTTTTAATCTGTGGCTTAGTGCTGGCGTGTACTTCCGCTGAGTGCGTTACACTTCGTTGTCAAATGTCAAAGAATAATTCTACCGGCGATGGCTAAAATACAGTTTTGCTTATTATTTGTGTTATATATCACCATACAGTGTTATGGTGTTAATTTTGACATCGTTTCTAGTAATGTAAGAATAAAAAATGTAGAAAGGTCTATTGACCTTTCATCACAACTCGTAAAAATCTCGTCTAAACTAACGCTGGAAAACACTGGAAAAGTGCCGGTGAAGACTTTCCTGTTAGCAGTTGAAGATGCGGCCAAAAATA
The DNA here is from genome assembly GCA_033558755.1 of Philaethria dido. NCBI lineage: Eukaryota > Metazoa > Arthropoda > Insecta > Lepidoptera > Nymphalidae > Philaethria > Philaethria dido. Next base: position 626,267 of record JAKGSA010000135.1, read on the forward strand.
ATTTAGCCTATTTAGTGGTTAAAGACATCAACAACAAAGATCTTAACGTGGCGGAAACCTCCGTGAAAGGTTATGAAAAAGTAAAGTTTTGGCGTGTCGAATTAAAAGACAGTGTCAATGCTGCCGCTACAGGAATATTTACTGTTGATTCAGTCTACACCAAGGCCTTGCTCCCATATCCAACCGCTATTACTCAGCAAGAGGATCAACTAGTTAAGTACATTGGTAATTTATACTTCTTTACACCATACGAGGTTTTGTCACAAAGGACAAATGTTCTTCTTAACACAAAATCTATTGAATCATATACCAAAGTAAAACCATTTTCTCAGCCAGATGTGTCTATTTTATATGGACCATACCCCAACATTGCTGCATTCACAGAGAAAGAATTAAGTATTCATTACAAGAATAATTCTCCGTTCTTAACTGTAACACGCTTAGAACGTCTGATTGAAGTTTCACACTGGGGAAATATAGCCATTGAAGAGGTCATTGAAGTTGAGCACACTGGAGCCAAGCTAAAGGGGCCATTTTCAAGGTATGATTATCAACAAGACCATCACAGTGGACCAGCCAGTGTACGCAACTATAAGACACTGCTCCCAGCTGCTGCCTCTGATGTGTACTACCGTGACAGCAATGGCAATATCTCCACATCTAACATGAGATTGAAGAAAGACTTAGTTGAATTAGACTTAAGGCCTCGTTACCCACTGTTTGGAGGCTGGAGATCACACTACACTCTTGGATATAATGTTCCTAGCTATGAATACTTATATCATTCTGGTAATGAATATTTGCTTAAAATGAGAGCAATTGATCATGTGTTCGATGATATGCAAGTTGATGAGCTAGTCACTAAAATTATCTTGCCTGAAGGATCAACTAATATTAAAGTCAATTTCCCATTTGCAGTCACTAGGTTAGCTGACAGCCTGCATTACACATATTTAGACACTAAGGGTCGCCCGGTCATATCTTTTACAAAGAAAAATGTTGTAGAGAATCACATTCAAGATTTCCAAATTCGTTACACATTCCCTCGTCTTTTGATGTTGCAAGAACCTTTGTTGGTTGTAGGTTTCTTATACATGCTATTCTTGTGTGTTATTATTTATGTACGATTAGACTTCTCTATTCATAAGCCAGAACACCACAAAGAGTAATAATATTTTAGTCCCTACTGTATTGTAATTTTAAAAAGTTTTTAACAAAAAAATTGTGTTTTATATAAATAAGTATGAGCACTTGCAATAAAGTATGGGATATGCATAAATTATGTTTCAATTATGTTGAGAATAAAAATTAAATAAATATTTTGAGTTTTTTTTATAACCTATTTTGTACTGTATTTTTTTAAAAATAATAATTTTTTGACTATGTTAAGAAATAATTATAACATTTGAAGAATTCATTTCATAACTACAAATAGTCTTATTTGCTTAAAAAAAATTAGAGGTTTTTATAGATATTGACAGATAATTAATTACAATAAAGATTGTAATCTATATTTATGTATATTTACTATAATCATATTTAATTACTTAGTTCACATTTAAAAATATCATAGTTGTGCCCATTGCACCACTAGACAGACATTAAATATTTTTCTTACAGTTTTAAAGTTTTTTCCGCAATGAACCCTGCAAGAAAGAGGATCTTAATTTTTCCTTAAATTTTTGGCCATTTATAATAAACAGTATTAAGTCTTTGTTTTACCCTATAAAAATGATATATAATTTATAGATATAGTGAGACCGTCGTGGCGCAGTGGGAAAACATGATTGTATACATGATTGTTGTGGGTTCGATGCTCATTTGAGGAAATGATTAAATTTAAATTATTTTGTTTTTCATCTGTCTTTTTTGGCGTTGAGTTCCGCTACTTACGCAATATTCCGAATTCGGAAAAGAGCTAACAGAGGCTAACAGAGTGTTTTGGTTCTTTTTGACTACCCTGCTATGCGGGATAAAACGTAAAAGTATAGTGATATTTGCAATCGACTTCGTTAAATTAATTATGAATAAAAAAAAAATATTATTATGGAAACTTATTTTGGTCTTTGTTACTATTATAATTTTTATTTGCGTATTAAATATTTTTATATTTCAAAGGAAATAAACATACAAAATTTCAATATTATAATCTTCATAAACATATATCAAAACAATTTAAAGTGCGTGTTTCGACATCTTGAATCTGATGACGACGGGCGCGCTGGTGCACGGCAGCACCGCTAGCTCAGTCACTACGGCGGTCACTAACGAAAGGACAAGGCAAACGGGCGTTTGAGTCACCTGATGGTAAGTAATCATCGCCGCCCAGGGCCCCGTGTGACACCAGAGAAGCTACAGGTGCGTTGCCGGCCTTTAAGGTTCGATCGACCTGGAAAAGCTGCCGTAGGTAGGCCATTCCACAGTTCAGTGGCACGTGGAAGGAAATTCCTTTGAAACCGCACAGGACTGGAGTGCCACGCATCCAGGTGGTGTGAATGGTATTTAAGCTTGTGGCGTACTGTGCGGTCTACTGTGAGGTCAAACAGTTCCCCAGAACACTCCCCATAATATATGCGATAGATAACGCACAACGAGGACACTCTGTACGCAACGCCAAAGTATCAAGCTCTGCACAGATTACTCGGTCCCCAGCGATTCGAATGGAATGAATTAGTAGCGATAGGTTGGGGTTCGATTCCCAGTCCTTATCAAAATCTCAATATATAATCATTAATTTAACAATTTTTGATTTACATTTTTATTTTGAACAATAAATCAATATAAGACTTTTAATATGGTATAAAAAAAAAGAACCGTACCACTGACTCAGTGAAAACACCTGTTGAAAAATATTACGGGGTTCCAATTTATCATTCTTTTTTTGAAAAAAAGAATATCAATCTTTACTAATATTATAAATGCGAAAGTAACTCTGTCTGTCTGTCTGTTACGCTTTCACGCCTAAACCACTAAACCGATTTTGATGAAATTCGGTATCAAGATATAACTGAACTTGGGAAAGGACATAGGATACTTTTTATTGTGAAAAAAAAAAAAAATAGTAGAAGGGGTTGAAATAGGGGAAGAAAGTTTGTATGGAAGTTCCTTATTGTCAAACATAAAATCATGTAAGATTGTTCAACTCTTTACAATTTTCACACCTAAACAACTTAACCAATTTTGACAAATAGACCTTGACAAAGACGATAGACTACTTACCATGTCGAATTCCACGCGGGCGAAGCCGCGGGCGGAAAGCTAGTATATTATAACTATGACATACATAATTATTTAATTGTAGCATCACAACGTGTAATTGGACACTTAATATGATACAACAAAAGAAGCGTATTTGTTCAGTGACAACAACATAAACATATAGATTATGGGGTTCCAATTTGGGAATTTAAAAAAAGAAAACAAAAACCATGCAAAAATTCAATATATTATAATCCTCATAAACATATACAATAAAACAATTCATAATGCGTATTCCGACATCTTGTTCCACAAATTCATATTAATTATGTATAAAAAAAAAAAAATTGAAGACTTATTTGGTCGTTGTTATTATTATTAAATATTTTTATATTCGAAAGAATAAAACATACAAAATACAATATATCATATTAATTAAAATATTTCAAAGTGCGTATTCCGACATCTTGTATCTAACGACGACGGGCGCGCTGGTACACGGCAGCACCGCCAGCTCAGTCACTACGGCAGTCACTAACGAGGGAGGAGTCACATCGTACGTTAAGTTTAGCAGCGATAGGTTGGGGTTCGATTTCCAGTCCTTTAATGGCGAGTTATCATCTGTTTTGTCGATTAGATCGTCAGGATCGCCTGGAATAATTTTTTTATTAGTTATTTATCTATATATAATATGTGAAGCTAAAACTTTGGATCCCTTTTTACTGAAATTACGCGGACGGAGGAGACTGAAACTTGGAACACTTATAGTTTATATAGAGAAGAAGTGCAGAATTGTAATATTTTTTTAAATAATGCATAAAAAGTATATTAAATTAATAAAATAAATGTTACACACACTATCATGGTTTGACATCCATGTTTATATAAAGTGTTAACGCGTCAACGGGGTCACTAGACTTAATTATTAAGTCTTTCATACCTACAATATATATTATATAAAGATACGTCACTATGCAATGTGTTATTAACGCGTTATGGGGACAGTAGTTTTAGTAAAAAGTCCTTAAATTGACTATATTTTTACAATTTCATACTTTTACCACATAGCCGGTTGTTCAGAGTGAATCTAGTATATACATTGTGTTCTTTATTGGAAACATTGCGTTTCAAGTGGCGGTTCTCAACGTCACTTCTTTAACCAGAGAGAAGAAATAAAAATAATTAAAACATAATCATTCCTTTAAGTGGGAATCGAACCCATAGCCAATTTTCCGCTATGATAAAACAAACGACGTCAAGTTATCATCAATCAACACGCAACATCACTAATTCGTGTTAACAACTCCAAAAACCAGGAAATGTAAGTTTAGTATTTTCATTTCCTGGGTTTGCTAACAAGGCAAAGCGCGGCGTTGAGTTCCGCCACTCAGCACGCAATGCCTCAATCCGGCGGACAGTGGGGAACGGTTGAGAGCGAAATGGAGTGTCTTAACACTAGGGTTTTAGCTATCCTCTGCTTACCCTGCTATAAAGTCAAATTCAAATAATTTTATTCAAAATAAGAAGTTACAAGCTTCATTTTTTGAACGTCAAATAATTTACCACCGGTTCACTAAATTTAAAGCCTCAGAACCTGAGAAGAACAGGCGCAAGAAACTCAGCGGGATTTTTTTTCTTGTTCATAATTCAATGCTTTACAAATATTTATTGCTGACAATGGTACCTTTGAAATAGACTGCAGCGAGCATTTCATTCCCAAGGCGTGTTATCATTTATAAAATCACTAATAACCTTTAACTAAAAATTGTGAAATGGAAAATTCTCGGTCGTTTTCTGGGATCCTATTGTAAAAGCATACACACTGTCCCATAAAAGAATTGCGGACTCGATACAATCGAGTTATAGGCTCTGCAATTTAAAGCCTATTTCTTGTATTTATATTGTGTACATCACCAATTTTTGTAAAACAATTAATATTTTTCTTAACAAGCATTACATTTTCCCTGTTAGGGGACGGGGTAAGAATATAATCTCCCACCCATTCTTTCTCCAAAATGTGGTGGTTCCGTTAGCGGACTACTACATTGTCCTCCCCTTCCTTCTGTACCCTCTAGGTTGGCAACGCATCTACAACATCTCTGGTGTTGTAGATGTCCATGGGCGAAGGTAACCACTTATCATCAGGTGGTCCTTCTGCTCGTTTGCCATCCGTTATTCATAAAAAAAAAAAAGAAAAAAAAGGTGTACTGAGAGGCAACTGTCAAAATATTAATTTCCTTAAAATTCCTTAAATTTTTAGGGATACAGCGTGCTTAAAAAACAAAACAAAAGCTACATACCGATTTCATTATATACAAATGCGTCAGTCTGCACGTTGTCCGCAAACTTGTGTGTTTCGCACGCCACCAGCAGCGGCACGTTATGGGCGCGAGCCGCCAGCGCCGCCGACAGTGTACCCGCTGGTGCCAGCACAGACCCATTCACCAACAGCGACGCGCACCCCACCACCACCTTGTTCATCTGATGAGAAAACTACGAGTTACAAACATATTTATGAGGAGGGATGCGCAACCAACTAGCGCTTTGTTCATCTGGAAAGAGAATGAGGCGTTAGACAATATATAAATAATAAAAGTTTATTTTAACAAAAAGTACATGTTACAAATTAACTCTAGATTCTTTTTGTATATTAGATAATTATTAAATTTCTTTTTTCTAGAGGTAAGCAGCCGTACTGGTATAAACTGTGTCACAGCTGTCAGCATCTTTGTATAAGTAAGGCATGCACTGAACAGTTTATAAGTAGGGATACGCAGTAAAAATATTATTTTTAATATTGTTATAGAAAATAAAATATATTTATTTTTATAATAATAGTTAAAAATATATTTTTCGCCGTACTCGAATATAAAACATTACGTTATATAGCAGAATTCAACACCACGCTTTATTTCCCCATACTAGAGAAATGAAAATAATTTAAATACAATAATTTCCACGAACGGGATTCGAACCTACAACCAATCAGATTTACAATGAGTCTTTCGGTTCATTAAATTATACAGCAACATTACACCTAACACATTCATACTCAAGCCACTCACAAAAACACCGAATTAAAAAAAAAGAAACAACAACCAACGTGGCTTGGTTTTCGTTACAAAACCATAAATTAATTAATATATATGAGCGCAGGTACTAAGACAACATAACACGTAAGTACTTTAACAACAATAAAAGCCAGTGTTAGTGATTGTTGCTCGGAAAACTATTTAACTGGTGCTGTCAATTCACAAAATGCCTAAAGTTCCAAAAGAACTCTATACTAAAAAACACAAAAAAACAACATGGCGCATGAGCACACCTAACTTACTATTTCACACAACATAACAAATAAGGAGTTAACTCGCTAACTCCTTATACATTATGTTTTCCTAGTACCTTAACAACAATAATAGTCAGTATCGAATTTTGCTAGAAACGCGAGTTCGAGTTTCCTATACGTGAAGCAAAAACTATATACCCTTTTTTATGGAAATTACGCGTACGGAGGAGCATGAAACTTGGCACACTTATAGTTTATATAGAGAAGGAGTGCACAATGATAATATTTTTTTTAAAATAACGTATAAAAATATATTTAATTAACAAATTAAATGTTACACACACATGGTTTGACATCCACGTTTATATAAAGTGACATGGATATATAATAAATAATACATATACCTAAAGAAGTTTATGTTAAAAAAGAACAAAAACCAACATGTCGCATGAGAGCGCTGAGCGCGGATATATCCGCGTACATAGCGCAGACGCCGCGGGCGCGAAGACGGCGTAGGAGCTCCACAGCGCCGCTGCCCACGCGAGCCCCAACCACCACCGCCCGGAACTGCACACCCGCCGAGTGCGCCGACACCAGGATGCGCTCCACTAGAGACGAACTGGTAATGAAAAAAATATATCATATTATTAGAAATTCAACATTTCAAGGTATTACAGATCTGCCACTTCAACAATTTTAAGTTAAGATTAAGAACATGTTATTGAAAAAAGTATATTATTCTGTCCAAGAATACTATAATGATTTCAATGTGTGGTAAATGCTGTTGACGCTCACCCGGGAGTCGGGAGGCTCATCATAGTTGTATATTTATTGGAAAAAATTTATTTGAAAAGAGCAACTGTTGAGTTTCTTGCCGGCTCTTCATAGCAGAACTGCCTTCCGACCCAGTGATAGCTTCCGTTAGGACTGACACGACTGACACCTTTGTAAATTGACGATTCGATAGTGCTTGTAATAGCCCACTTGAATAAAGAATATTTTGATTTTGATTTTTGATTTTCAAGTAAATTATGGAGTACACCCATACCTCGCTTTGCGTTGGGGTTACGTTCCAAAAAAACACGACGCAAAGTGCAACGACGCAAAATGAAAATAGATTTTCTATAGCAAACCATTTAATAATCGAAGGTAGGTTCCAGGCTTACGAAAATACTAGCTTTCAAAAATAAAATTGAACAAAGTAAAATTTTTCCAACAAAATAATATACAAAAAACGTATTCAATTAAACAAAATATATATTCATTTAATAATAGTTAGAGAGTGAATCTCAAATTTTGATGGCATAGCGTAATGAAAAACAAAGGTGGTGCCACAATAAGAAAAAAAAAAAAATTAAATACTGGAATCCAAAACAACGCAACTTCGAAAATCTAACGACGCACAGTGAAAATCAGTAAAAGCAGCGACGCAACTTCGAAAAAAACGCAAAACGAAACAACTCAAGGCGATGTATTGGTGTATTTTAAAGTGTTAATCACACACTTAGGAAACGAAAAACATATTTAGAAAACGTATAAAAATTTGAACTCACCGGGACTCGAACCCGCGCCTCTTGGAAACCGCCCAAAAGCTCTGACCGCTAAGCCATGCGTTCTATATCCGGCTACGTCGAAATTCTTATACGCATATTACAATTTATTTATGTTGTTAGCATCTCTGTAGAGAGATTTCATTTTTATAAGTTTTCTAAATAAATTATGGAGTGTTTATCAACTACGTATTTGTTTACTAGGCGTGAATAACTTGATAAGTCGAAAACGTACATTTTTGTTAAGACAAAAAAATATAAATTAAGTTTTATTTGTTCATTTTTTAGGAATGGTGGGACAAAACGAGGCGTTTAATTCCGCATACACAATATGTCTAAAAACGGACAAAAATTCCCACTACAGGAAATGTTAGTATTTCCATTTCCTGAATTTGGTAACAAGGCAAAGTGCGGCTTGCGTGCGTGCGAATTGCTGTAAGAGAACGGAGTGTCTTAATACTAGGTTCTTAGGTTCCCTCTGCCTACCCTGCTATATTTATTCATTTACTTAAAGGTTCACCAGCAGTTGTTACAATGATTCACTTAAAACTAAAACATGACCTTGATACATGTTTTCTTAATACTATATGCTGGAAATAGCGTGAAGTTAAAAAAAAAAAGAGTTTTCTTTGCCAAAACTTACCATCCATAAGTAAGTATGTTGTCCCCATCGCATATCTTCTTGCGTACAGCGAGGCTAATGGCCTCACCCGCCATTTCTATTTGCTCGTGTATGTAGCGGTCAATCTCTTCTTGAAGACGTTTCTTTGCCTGTATTTGATGAAGTGAAATCAATAATTAAAAAAAAAACTTTTTGAAATCATTTTTTTGATCAATACATTAAATTTTGAGTTGTTAACTTCAAATTAATATTAGTTTATTTACCTTTAACAAGTTACTTTTATTTAAAACTAGCGCACGCTCGCGGCTTCGCCTGCGTCAACTAAACAATTTCTATTAAACTATTTATATATATAGATATTTCATCGCTTTTCGTCCGCGTTCTTAAATCAAGAATAGCTCAAATTTATAACTATATCGGATTAAAATGATTAAAATTTTATAAAAAAGAATACTGACTAAAAAAGTACAATTATATATATAAAACTAACGCCTGTCGTGGCGCAGAGGCACAAGCGTGCGACTGTAAACGCGACAGGTTGCGGGTTCGATTTCCACTCCAGGAAATGTATTAAAGTAGAAATTTAGTATTTTCATTTCTTGGGTTTGGTAACAAGGCAAAGCGCGGCGTTGAGTTCCGCCACTCAACACGCAATACCTCAATTCGGCGGAAAGTGGGGAACGGAAATGTTGAAAGAGAATGGAGTGGCTTAACACTAGGTTCTCTGGTTCCCTCTGCCTACCCCGCTATATGCGTGAAGTTAAAAAAATATATAAAACTAAATTCCCCATTATAATCTAAACCCCTCCCGCACGCGCACCCCCGCCATGGTAACGCTCACTTCGCAACGGCCCGCGCAGCAGAAATCGTAATATTTTAAATTCGCCATAACTTCAAAACGAAACGTCCAAAGTCAAAGTCAAATAATTTTATTCAAAATAAGAAGTTACATGCTTCATTTTTTGAACGTCAAATAGTTTACCACCAGTTCACTAAATTTAATGCCTCAGACCTGAGCAGAACCGGCGCAAGAAACTCAGCGGGACTTGTTTTTTTTTCCAATCTAAATCATTCAAAGACCAAATATTATCTACATAAACTGTACTTAGTGATAACATATTATATTTATTTTCATAAAGATTAATAGCATGAGTAAAAAACGCGTTTAAATGTAGTCCAAAAAAATCTAGATTTTTAAATAAAAAAATGGTTGTTGTGCCTCATTCGACATAGATAGGTATAGTGTGTCGCGTACTTTTTTGTAGATATTTATAAGATGTACTAGAACTAGAAAATTTTATGGTTCTATCTTTTATAGTTTAGGCAGCGTACGCAAAATACTTATTTTGTAATTTAACTTTTCTGAAATATCTTACGGAACCCTATTTTTTTTCCAGAATAAAATATAGCCTATGTTACTGGTGGATAACGTAGTTTTCGAATGGTGAAAGAATTTTTAAAATCGGTCCAGTAGTTTTTGAGCCTATTCATTACAAACATACAAACAAAGTTTTCCTCTTTATATTAGTATAGATATTTTTTTTTCTATGTTTTAACGTTTCATATACAAGAATATAGAAATGTTATATTTTCATGTAAAAAAATAGTTTTGTATATTTTAAGATTTCAAAGAAAATGGACGAAAAAGTACAATAATTACGTGTAATACAAAAGCTACTTATATTAATAACTAAATTCCTAAAAAGCAACAAATGAAGCAAGATTACAAATAAATTTAGATACAAAATTAAATTTCTATAAGAAATGTAACTAAACATATTCAAGTTCACTGCGTTTCCTCTGAGGGTATTATTTGTCAGTGTTTCATTTAGTGTTCTAAGTCATGTATAGAGGTACAGAAATTTCGCAAAAAAAAAAAAATCAACAATTTCGCACTTATATTTTTCAAAATTTAAAAATTTAAGGGTAAATGGCTCGCATGCAATGTCTCTGATTCTAGCGATAGGCAACGAACAAACTCGAAAGCTTTCGTTCTGTCAAGTCAGTTCGTGTCCAAAAAGTGCGTCGACCGTTTCGTCCGAAACGTACTTCATTGAAGTTCAATTGGCGCGAGTCGCGACTTGGGCGATACGGTAATAATTTAATAATCCATCATACGAACTAATATATGAACTATCATACATTTCACATTTATGTGTAATTTTCGCATATATTCGCATCTATTTCGTAAAGACAAATATATAACAAAAAACCATATTTAGAAAACGTATAAAACTTTGAATGCAGGAGGACTCGAACTCGCGCCTCTTTGAAACCGTCCAAGCGCTCTGACCACTAGGCCATGCGTTCTACATCCGGCTGCGGCTTGTTACAATTTATTTATGTTTTTATACGTTTTATAAATATGTTTTTGTGTGACATTTCCACAATAGCATAGAGTGAACGTACATCAAACTCGTCTACACCGTTGGGCAGCTGTGTGATGTGGTGTCGGAGGTGTTTGAGGGCGTTGACCTGCGCGGCGGAGGGCGGCCGCATCGCCCACAGGAACGCCGCGCCGTCCGCCACCGCCGACTCCAGCCCGCGCGACAGCTCCGTGCGCGCCGGCAGCGTGTAATCGCGGATCATCTACAAGTTGTACACTTATTTATTATTACATTTATACATTTTTAACATAATGTAATAAGTCAGGGAGAACCCAGTGGAGAAACTCTCCTCTTTTCCCAGAGGAGAAACTCTCCTCTTTTCGCCGTATACAAGACCATGGTTTGTATGAGTAACGGAATTCAGCGATACGAATCATTACGCTACAATGGAGAAATAAAAATTCATACATACATATATAGGTTGGTAAGCAGAGGGAACCCGATAAACTAGTGTTAAGACACTCCGTTCCCCACTTTCCGCTGAATTGAGGCATTGCTGAGTGGCGGAACTCAACGCCGCGCTTTGCCTTATTACCAAACTCTAGAAATGAAAATTTCCATTTCCTGGAGTGGGAATCGAACCCACAACCTGTCGCGTTTACAGTCGCAGTTGTGCAACGACAGGCGTTATACAAATATTATATTATTTTGTTATGTAAAACGAAATAGGTTTACATTTTCTTCTGTGGTGGATCTGTGGTGGTGGTCAAGAAGAACGTATGGTCAAGACACTACGTCGCTTACCGCTCGAATCATAGACATTGCGTGTCAAGTAGCGGAGTTTAACATCGTGCATTGTCTTAAAGTGGAAAAATTAAAATAATTCAAACATAATAATTCCGCCGAACATTGAATTTCCGAAACTAATCGTATCTGCAGTCATATGGTGCCCTCCTGCGCCACGACGATTTTATATTATTAAAAAAAGTGGGGAACGGAATTGTTGAAAGAGAATGGAGTGTCTCAACACTAGGTTCTCTGGTTCCCTCTGCCTACCTCGCTATATGCGGGATAGACCGTGAAGTTTAAAAAAAAAACATTAAAAAAAAAAAAAAAATTAAAAACTAAATCAATCTCATCGTCATCGTGACACAGTGGGACAACAAACGCGATAGTAGTGGCTTCATATTGCATTCAAAACAATAATTTTAACCTTTCTTACTGAATTTACATATTAGATTTCTAAAGAGTAATTGTACTAACAAAACATATAAATACTCATATTACATTAATCATAAAAAAACTACCTTCTTCAAAGCATCCAATAGGGCGATACACCTCGCATTAGATCCGGTCACCACATGAGATGCCAACTGAACACCCAATTTTATGACCGCTGGATGCAAACTGAAAATTATTACAAAAAAACATTTTTTTTTTCTGACAGGGTCTATTGTAAACGCTATTGGTCCAGGGTTCGATTCCTATTCAAGTGATAATTATATTTATATTCGCGTAGTAAAAGTACAGACAACCCTTATTTATTTATAATAACACTTTAAAAAAAAACATTCAATTAATCAAATAAATATTACTCATGCTATAGGGGGAGACCTCGGTTGACCTTCGAGAACACAGTATCAATGATACTGGAGGAAGGTCATGTAAGAAGCATGAGGACCCCTCGGAGGGCATGCATGAAGAGGTTAGTGATTGTGGACGAGGCGAAAGAGGTATGCAGGGACCGTAGCGTTTGGCGCTCCGGAACTCTGACTACCCCGCTAGGGATAAAGCGTGAAGTTAGGTAGGCTATTATTTGTTTGACATACACTTTTCTATATAGTAACGTAATAGTACGTTGCCATGACAACTTCAACACGTCAATGGGGCTAATAGTAATTATGAAGGAAGAATAAAAAATATAATTACTTATTATATTAATTGAAACATTTCTAACGCAGTGAGACAGCGTTTAAAAATAATGGCGATTGGTTATGGATTCGATTCCTACTCGAGAAATGGTTATATATTTTCATTTCTCTCTTTTGGTACAACAAAGCGCGGCGTTAAGTTCCGCTACTTAATACGCAATGTCTTAATTTCGGGCGAATAAAGGAGAACAGAGTGTCTTAACACTAGGTCTTAAGACTTCTCTCTGTCTATCCTGCTATACAAAATTTGGCATATGAAATTTTCCCTGTGAGGGGACGGTGTTAGAATACAATTCTCCTCCGCCGCTGGGTAGCGTCCCGTAAGAGACGGGTATCTCAGTTGTTTGGTGGTAGGAAGTTCTTCCTCCTTCTGGCTCGCGACCACTATCATGTCAAAGACGAACCGCCAAATATCTTATGATGTGTTCCGGTTCGATAGCATGTAAGCCAGGTTTTCTCCTTTCCCACCCTTCCTATCCCCAAAATGTGGTGGTTCCGTTAGCGGACTACTACATTGTCCTCCCCTTCCTTCTGTATCCTCTAGGTTGGCAACGCATCTACAACATCTCTGGTGTTGTAGATGCTCATGGGCGAAGGTAACCACTTATCATCAGGTGGTCCTTCTGCTCGTTTGCCATTCGTTATCCATAAAAAAAGTATAGTTAAAAAAATAAAACATAATTACTTTGAATTAATAGCCATTTGTTTCAACGATTCTTTGTCATGCTCAGTATGGAGATGTTGGAACCAGTTCATCTTCTGCATACTTTCAGATTTCGGCTTAGCTTTTTCTACTGCTTTTGGTTTAGGTTTTTCCTGCAAGAAACAATAATATTAACAGCATTACAAATAAAAGATATACATTAATTAAAAATGTATATATATACTTGCGGTATACGCCTGTCGTGGCGCAGAGGAACAAGCGTGCGACTGTAAACGCGACAGGTTGTGGGTTCGATTCCCACTCCAGAAAATGTAAAATTTAGTATTTTCATTTCTTGGGTTTGGTAACAAGGCAAAGCGCGGCGTTGAGTTCCGCCACTCAGCACGCAATGCCTCAATTCGGCGGAAAGTGTTCCATTTAATTTAATATATGATCCAGTAAGTATACTTACTTCTTTAGGTAGGCTAGGTGATTTAGTTTCTACTTTGACTTCCGGTTTTTGTTTAGTTTGTGCTTGTTTCGCTGCTCTTTGCGCTTCTTGCTTGGCGCGTCTCTCTGCTTTGAGCTCAGCTTTACTTTTTGATGGTTCTTCTTTTGTCTTAAAAATTTATATAATATATACAGGTTAATAATTGAGAAAGTTTAAAAAACTATTTTTTCGCTTCGCCCTTCTTCCTACATAACAGGGTGGTCAGGGAGAACCTAGTATCCACTGTTCGCCCGAGTTCGAGATTGCAAGTGGCAGAACTCAACGCCGCTGTCTTACCAGAGGTGAGAAATAATTATAGTTTAAACACAATCATACCAGTAAGTGGTAAGTGAACCTAAAAACAATCAGGTGTCCATCATTGAGCCATTGTGGTCGCATATTATTATTAATAGTGCTTTATAATTAATAAAAATTAATTAAAAACCTAACTTAAACTTACGTTTTTATGTCCCAAGTCAATAGCAATTACTTTGTCTGTGACAGCTTGAACATCCTTGGCCACACTTACTATATCTTTCAAAGTATCAAAAACTTCCCTTACTGTTAAATCATTAACAGGTTTATCAACGATAGGCTTGTCATTAACCTTATCATTATGAGATTTATTTTCAACAGATTTATCATTATATTGGCAATCGTCACTTGGTTTATCATTACTCATAGTATTACCATCATTAGGTTTTTTCTTAGCTTGTTTTGCTGCCTTCTTTGCAGCTCTTTCAGCTTTAATGGCTTCTTTAGACTTGTCTCCGTCTGTTGCAATATTTTCTGACTTGACCACTGCTCTATCTACTTCATCTTTGCTATGAGATGATTCAGGCATTATTTTCGATTCTACACTTTTTTGTTCCTCTTTTTGTATAGGACCCTCCATATTTGGTTTACTGGTGCCAGGTTTAGGATTAGGCACTGCTGGATTCACATTTTCTTTTGTAGAAGCATTACTATCTTTACTTTTTGCTTTTTGTTTTGCTAATTTTTTAGCTTCTCTTGCAGCTTTCACTTCGTCTCTGGATTTCTCAGGCTCCTTACCAGCATCTTTATTCATAATTTCTGTTTCTTTTATGTTGTTTTGTTCAACTTCTATATAAGTACAATAATTTATAAATTAATATTATAGAACAACTTATCAAAAATTAAGATATATCAAAATCAGATAGATTAACAAAGTAGGTAATACCTAAAATATTAACATATTTAAAACATTCTAAGTTTAACCAATTATTTTAAATCAATCTATAATACCTAACAAAACATGAAACATACATCCAAACATACATCTAGATAAGTTTTTTAACTCTAACCTATTCAAATATATTTTTTCACTTAATTACAAATACTGTATTTCATACTTAAATTTCTTGCCTGTTGTAGCTTCTTTCTCCTTAACCTTCTTTTTTTAGCTGTGGTAATTGTTGAACATTTAATGTCAACTAAAGGAGTACCCTGCAAAAATAACAAATATACTTTATTAGCAATCTAAATTGTATGAATTGTAAACCTTTGTCGAATATAAAAAAAAAAAAGTCCCGCTGAGTTTCTTGCGCCGGTTCTTCTCAGGTCTGAGGCATTAAATTTAGTGAACCGGTGGTAAATTATTTGATGTTCAAAAAATGAAGCTTGTAACTTCTTATTTTGAATAAAATTATTTGACTTTGACTTTGGACTTTGATGTGTAATTTTTTTTCTACAGAATTTACATATAAAGGGTGTCCCAAAATTGACGCAAGATTTGACTTTGCTGCCATTTGCTATTATATTCATTATTCAAATACAAATACAAATATTCTTTATTGCACACAAATAAACAAATAACATAGAAGTACTCGTAGTAATAGCGTACAATAAGGCGGCCTTATCGCTTAAAGCGATCTCTTCCAGGCAACCTTTGGATATTGGATTTGTATAAAGTAGTGGAAGGCGGTGCACTAATCATTTACATTACAAAAATTAAATTAAAATTAAATATATGTTAATTAAAAATACAAACTAAATACATAATTATATACATACTTACATACATTCATATATACATACATACATATATACATACATACATATATATATACATACATACATATATACATACATACATACATACATACATACATAAATAGACATTATATAGATTATATGTCTCAAAAGAAAATAAATAAATAAACAAAGGCCCAAAATTAAATATTTAAATAATGATTCTTAAGTAGCTTTTTAAAAATAAATAAACTTTTGGCGCATCTTATTTCAAGCGGTAAACTATTCCATAGGTGGGCAGCTTTTATAGAAAAAGAATTTGAGGAAAAGGAAGAAGAGTGGAGAGGAATTTCAAGCAACCGGTTTTTGTCGGAACGAAGGATTATTCATTCGCTATTAAAAGACTAAAATGGCATTTTCTATTTAATTCAAATCTTGCGTTAATTTTGGGACACCTATATAAGTGGCCCATTGGAATGTAAAATACACCTTGTCTTGGCAATATGTTACTTTATTGTATTAAGTTTATATCAAAGATAAAGTGAGCATAATTGTTGATTATAGTGATAACTTTCAAATGATCTTGTGAAATTGTGGAGGCAGAAGATCTTACAGTACTGCACTCAACTGAACTGGAGACTACACCACAATACATTTTTTTTTTTTTAATTTTAATGGGGACAGTGATATTCTCTTTTTATTTGACAACTTAGCTTTAATTAAGTTTCTAATTATTAGAATACAGTTATGTGTAATATGTTGTATTGAGGTTTAATAATTTTTGTATTTTATCATATATAATTTATAATATCAAATATATAATAGAAAACCAATATATATATTAAAAATATATGTTATAATAAGTCAAGAGAATTATTCTTAATATTTTGTTGTGAATAAAATGAAATAAACATATTGGTTTAAGTACATGATCATAAAATGCATGTTTAAAATTTATTTAAAACATCATTTATAAATTATCAACACTATTGTATGAAAAAATTGCGTGTATTATAAAATAAAGGTTTTTATTCTATAGCAGCATTTCTAAAAGCTAACCTATAAATTACAATCATAAGAATAAAGTACCTTAGATGATACCATAGCTGCTTATCCTTAGTAAGCTATAAAATTAGTGAATAAGAATGTCAATAGAAAAATAATATGATAAATTAAGAATTAAACAATTTAAATTACTTACCTAATGACTGACATAGGCTAAATTTCTATTTTTGTAGATGTTTACGAGTAAATAATATTTTCTCAAATGGTTATGTTCTGTAAGATGTACATTTAGGCGTTACATAAGTAATCAAAAAGGTATCCTCTATCGTTTTATAAGTTTTTTAAAATAAAAGTTGAAATTTAATTGAAGTATTGCATTTTTGGTCAACACGTATTATGACAAGACAAGTGACAAGTCTAAAATCGATTAGTAAAGTTATAGATTTATGATGCAATGTTCATTGTAAATCGATATAAAATATTTTATTTAAGGAAAAGTGTCAAAGACAGCGTAATAATATTTATAAAATGACATTATTTTCTAAATTCATATTTAAAATTTGAGCTAGCGAAGAAATTAATATCGATATGTTTCATATCGATTTTTGTAAACAATACTATAAGGTAAAAATATCGATATTTTGAAATTTTTATTTCATGGCGCGCGATTACAAACAAAACAAAATATTCAAAAGTAAAAAATATATGACAAGCTTATAAAAATATATTTAATATATTGAAGCTAAAAATACCGACGATATATATCGAGTATTTTTAAAAATATATCTAGGATGTCAATAACTTTATTCTTATTATAAGAATTATTTTTAATATTTAGTTAAATCCTTACTAATATTATAAATGTGAAAGTAACTCTGTCTGTCTGTCTGTTACGCTTTCACGCCTAAACCACTGAACCGATTTTGATGAAATTCGGTATGAAGATAGAACTAAACTTGGGGAAGGACATAGGATACTTTTTATCACGAAAAAAATGATAGAGGGGGTTGAAATAGGGGATGAAAGTTTGTATGGAAGTTCCTTATTGTCAAACAAAATCATGTAAGATTGTTTAACTGTTTACAACTTTACCACATAAACCACTTAACCAATTTTGACAAATAGTCTAGACCTTGGGAAAGACTATAGGATACTCCTTATCATATCGTGCGATATAACCGAATTCCACGTGGGCGGAAAGCTAGTTAACTACGAGGTGTGTTCAAAAAGTAAGGTGACTTTGTATTTTTAAGAAAAAATATTTATTTATTTATCAATATTTATGTTGTCCCCTTCAAAGTAATCCCCCTCAGATACAATACACTTATGCCAACGGTTTTTCCAATCGTCAAAGCACTTCTCATAAGCACTTTTCGGTATAGCCTTGAGCTCTTCCAGCGATGCAGTCTTTATCTCTTCAATCGTTGCAAATCTCCGTCCTTTCATAGGTCTCTTTAGTTTTGGGAACAAGAAAAAGTCACATGGGGCCAAATCCGGTGAATATGGTGGCTGAGGCATGATTGTGGTGTTGTTTTTGGTCAAAAAATCTCTCACCAGCAAAGATGAATGATGAGCAATTTCGGAACAAACTTCGCTGACACACGTCTCATGCCCAAAACGTTAGAAAAAATTTCATGGCACGAGCCAAGCGATATACCAACATCCTCAGCAACTTCTCTGATAGTGATTCGACGATTTTCCAGAACAATTTTCTTCACTGCTTGAACGTTTTCATCAGTTGTTGACGTGCTTGGGCGTCCAGAGCGAGGCTCGTCATTGGCATCTTCCCGGCCATCTTGGAAGAGTTTGTACCACTTGTAAACATTTTTTTTACTCAGAACAGTTTCACCGTATGCCACTGTCAACATTTTAAGTGTTTCGGAGCACTTTATTTTATTTTTTACACAAAATTTGATGCAAATCCATATTTTTCGATAGCAAGAAATCGCCGAGCACGCAAAACACTTATAACCTTTACGCCTCTCCCAACCAAACAATAAATGCTATACACTTGAAACTTGGTACAGATGTTCGGGAAGAGTGTACCAACATAACAAAATAAAAAAATCGATAATCTAAAGTACGTTGCCCGCCAAATTTGAAAAGTCACCTTACTTTTTGAACACACCTCGTATAAAAGCGTGACTCTTTGATAGTATTGGTCCTTTAAATAGTTTTAAATAGTGTATTGTTATCGGGCCACGATAATTGTTTAAAGTTTTGCATTACTCTGACTTTATAATTTTAATAAAAATCGAGTTTAAAGATTCCATTATAAACATACAGGTCAAGCGAAAAAGCGTGATAAAAAAAACCTCTTGCACAAAACAGACGACATTGAGATTTCCCACTTTGTTCAAAGATATACATTATTACAAAAAAATAATGTTATTTTTAATATATCAGGATGCTTATTGAGAAATTATTCCAATCTAATAGAAATATTAGACTCTAAAAACGAAATATATTTAGAAAACGCATTTTGTTTGAAGCGTTGCCTCAGCAACGTTACTAAGTCAACAGGTACTTTACGCGTTAACATTTCAAAAGTCAACACTCCACTGTGTTCTATTTTTTACGCGTTATAGACTGTTATCGGTAACCTAGTTTTGCAACGAGATATTTATACGCATACTACATATGAGTTACTACATTAAATAAAAGAACTTGGAATAAAAAATAAATAGATTTATTTAACAAAAAAAGATTTATAATTGTTTATGATCACATAGATAATAATATAACTATTTTAATAAATATTACTTGATAATTACGTTATGACACTAAATGCGTAGCTTATTATTATAAGGAATATTTTTTAAACATACATTTAATTAAGAATGTTTGGAAAGTATACAATAGTATCATAATGGTGGTAAAATACTATGACAAAAGGTGTCTAACAACATTAAATTATCTTAAATATTTAATTATTAACATAAATAACTGCGCCATAATTAGGACTAGTTGCAAATACGTATGATTTAGCAGAAGCCTTATCAATATTACAGTGTTTTACGTAAAATTCATTTTCTAACATTTCAATATAATCGTTTACTTTAACGTTGGGACACAACGCTACTATACATCCGCCCCAACCAGCGCCTGTTAGACGTGAATGAATGTTCATTTGTTTAGAAATATTTACAAGAATATCTAAATTTTCATGGGAACATTCGTACAACGTTTTTAAGCTTTCATGACTACTTGACATTAACTCTCCTAATTTAGTTAAAATATCGTTTTGATCTCCACTATTATTTAAATTCCCATTTAGCGAACCGTTCAATTCCCCGTTCTTTATAGAATTTGTACAAATATTACGAAAAGCTTCAACTCTCAAAGCTTCTTCGTACACGTGTAAGGCTCTCTGCTTAAGCTTGAAATCTTTCAAATGTATTGTGTTTGGAGTCAAATAGAAATTATTCATTTCATCTTCGGTAACTTTTAATATAGAACATACTTCCTCCTTAGAATATATTTCCTTTGGTAGTTTTTCATGCACTAGAGTTACCATATTTTCTAATTTTTTGTTTAGTAACTTTTGTACTTGACTTAAGGTTATTATGTTATGATCATTCGTACCATCTGTAGACAAAGCTAATATTTTTGCTGCGAGTCTACATTCTATCACTCGACGATTGTAATCATTGGTAGCAGCTTTATTTAATTCCGATAAGCTATGGGCTACCACAAAAGAGGCGTTTTCAGGTAACATAACTTTTACAGCTTTCAGAGGGTTCCAAGTAATGTATTGGGCACAATATTTTTCGGCTAGAAATGCTATAGCTTGGTCCATTCCGCCTCCTTGTGTTCCTATGTACCTTTCACTTCCAGCACAAAGTGATGCTATATCCTTTTTGTTTAAAGATGCATTTTGAGCATACATAAATGCCAAACAAGCTGCACTAACTAACGCTGAAGAACTAGATAAACCTGACGCTGGCGGAATATTTCCATCAATACAAATTTGAACACCTTTCGATACTTCATTATTTAAATGTTCTAAGGCTCCTTTTACACCGCAAAGTACGTAATTGTACCAATGAGGTTTTCCATTTAAATCCGCTTCAATATTAATTTCATTATATTTTTTGATATCGAAATCTCTACTCTTATACGTACAATTCTTGTTCCGCAAGTAAATTTTATGTTCGTCTATTATTCTGCCCGCTACTAGTATATCCTGTTCCAATGCCATTGGTAACACCGGATAGCCACAATAATCAATATGTTCGCCGATTATGTTAACGCGGCCGGGAACACGAGCAATGAAATCTGATTCACATCCAAATTCATTAAGAAAATGATCTTTTAAGACTTTAATTCGTGGATCTAAAGGCATATTTAATATCGGCACCGAGTCGTGTCCGCCCATTTTTGCTAGCCACTGTTTGTAAATAAACAAAGGAATGTTAACACACCGGCAGCAAAACTACAACTGGAAGTGTTTTGTTCAATCACTTTGTTATCAGTACGGATAATACAATGCTTATTTATGAAATGACCGTGTATGCACGATGTTATGAAGTAAAACTATATTTACTGTGTTATCTAGGTATAATATTATTTAACACATAAATATATGTATATATTTTAAAAATATGATGTGTATACACACGTTTTATGGTATTCCGTACAAATAATTCTAAGTAGGCTATAATAATAAATATAAAAAATTAAGAATTTTTTTCTAAAATCTAACCTAAAAGCCTAAACAACAATCAGTGACGCGGCGCGCGACTCACTAACGCGCTTGTCATTTAATGTGTATTCATGTCGATATACAGTTACATTTTATTTGTTCGTAACAGGTTTACAAAGTGCTTATCTTGTTATTGTTGGGAGCATATTCTATTTTGTACCGTTTAGCTTTACGATTTTGTTTCTACAACTAATTATGGGACCGGATATAAAAAAATTATGACATTTATCAGAAAATATTACTGGGTTTAGAAGTTTGTCCTAGTCTTTCTAGATTTATTTAATAATACTGTTGCTCTCAGCAGCCTATGGTCGATAAAAAATATTTATATACAAAACCATAAAAACGTTTTATTTTACTTATAGGTATATCCAAGGAGACATTTATATTATTTGAAAGAGAAACGTTTTTAACAATATTGTTATTATTAACAAATTTCATACTGGTTTTTTAATTAATTATCTTAATTAAAGTTGTTAAATTTCAATATTTTCTAATCACTAATAAGTATGGCGTACTTATCATGTTACATATAATAATTAATAAATTATTTCAAAACAATACATTTAAGTATCCACTTAATGTTCAATGACATTTGATTTAGTAATATCTTGTATTCAGTAGATACTGTTTTTATCAGTCACACGGTCACTCTATATTGATTCAAAAACACTCAGGGGTAACCTCATTACGATATTTTATAAGTATGAACATGGTGCGAAATATGCAGATATCTATATATATATATATATACGTGGTTTTTTTTTCGAATGTTTGGTATGCTGTTGGCCCTATTGGCCTCGACAGCGTCACCGGGTGTTGTGGAGGGCCGAGCTTGAAAAGCTCTGACCCTGGCTTGGCCTCCGAGGAGACCGTCAACTTAGTATCGACCGGATAGACCGTAATACGTAATGGCACCATTTCGAGCATAAAGTTGAGAACAGAGTACAAATTACTCTGTCAGGTTCTGTCTAACTACCCTGCTACGCGGGAAAAAGAATGACGATGTAAAAAAATACCAGTGACTATTATGTACAACTTAAACAGTTACATAACTGGTACTAGTACAAAAATATAACTCTACAGGAGAACATTTCAGAAGTTATTCAAAGGTTTAATTTCTTCTAATAATTAAATGACATAGATTTCTAGAATATTAATAAACATTTTTATTACTGCTTACTTAATGCAAATATTATTTTATACAATACTAACCACAGATTAAAATATAACACCATTTTAATATATAATCTGTCAAAAATAGACTGGCCGTGAACAATGAGCAAGTGCCAAAAATCTATTCGCTATTATTATTGGTCTGTGCCAAATTGTTTGTTTGATTGATTATTTCTTTACGTATTTATTGTAAATAATCAATGAATTTGTATATATATTTCCTAATTAAGTGATAATGGCGCACATACTAGACTTTAAGAAGATATGTCGGGCGTGTTTGTCTGATACGGGTCCTTTAAAAGATTTATTTACATCTTGTTCTGGTGGCGTATTCAAGTATTGCACTTCTGTGGAGGTAAATATAATTATAAAGTGAAATCACACTACATTTATTTGATAATCAGGTCTAAAAGTATTGGTCTCATGAACATTTATTGAAATATACATAAACATTCCTTACTTATATTTATTTACAATTCTCTCGCTTTCTTTGTTCTTGATGTGTTTCGTGAATTAAATATAAGTTTGAAACGCCTTTGCTTGGGTAATTGGAAATGATTTTTCGAAACAAACGTATATTTAATTTTACAAAACTATATATCTTATCAAAGCACACTATCTTGTTATCATTCACAGGTTTCAGATTCTGATGCTCTTCCAAAATTGATTTGTCAATCATGTCTGGATTTATTGAACAAGTTATATTATTTCAAACAAGTAGTTGTAAGGTCCAATGTTATATTAAAACAACAGTGCAAGTTACAGGTACCTTATTATTCATCATATTAATTTACTTATTAATTACAATATTTTCAAATTCACTATATTTATTATTCATATAACTAAAAAAATATTTTTTGGCTTTACAGAATTTACAAAACAGAATAGATCAGCCTACAAATGATGGAAATGACATTGTAGAAGTAAACATAACAGAACTCAGTGATGAAGTTAAAATACATGAAAATAATATAGCTGCTGAAAATATGGATAATTCTGATAAAACAGAGAAACCCTCCGCAGATGCTATTCTTATCAGGTAAAAAGATATAGTTTTCTGTCTTATAACAGGGGCTAAACAAACACATAAACAACTAATACTAATAATATAATGTACCACTTAAATTATTTGTACTTTACTATATATAAATTGTAATTCCAATTTTCAAATAAACTTATGCAAGCACTTTTGAATTTTCAAATAAATATAAGCTCTGCCCAGAAGAGCTGACAAATAACTCATCAGTTGTAGTTATTATTTATTTCATTTCAAATATTATTTGCTTACACTGTATCCCCCATACTTCTGGTTCTTCTTTCTTTTATGCGTTTGCAAATTTACCTCACCAAATCCAAAACCACCATGCACTGTTTGGAACGCGTTACTTTTAATCCCTACATGGCCATTCAAGTCTCGTCAAATTATTTTGCATTCTTTTAATGATATTTCAAGCATTATGTCGTCTAGATCTTCCCAGAATTGAGCTTTTTCAGGCTCTAAGCAGTCTGTCTGTGCTGCGTAGACTGATATGATGTTAAGTATCCGCTGATCATCTAGTGCTAATTTCGCAGCTATTAGACGGTCACTCTTCTTCGTGATGTTTATTATGCGGCTTTTAAAGTTATTATCTAAGACTATTGCGACTCTGTTTCTTTTATTATCAATGCTGTGATATATGACCTGGTAGTCATTTCCAACGTCCCTAGATTTTGAGCCTTTCCATCTTGTTTCTTGGATGCAGCAGATGTTATGCATCTTTTCTTTAGAATATTACTCAGTTCTTGGCTCCATTCTGTGAATGACCCTAAATTCCAAGTTGCCAGTCTTATTTTATTACTAATATTATTATTTAATTGTGAATGTTTGTTGTTGTTCAAATGCACGTCGCTTTGGGGGGACGCCCTAGCAGTATTAGCATCAAATACCATTCGCTTCATCATAATCACATTCACGTCGCTTGAGGGGTACGCCCTAGTATATTTCCCTGTTTCGTAATCTTGTGCTTAATGAAGGAGAAATATGTTTTGGCTGATAGTTTTACGGCCAGTTGCCACTTGACGCCAATGCAGTAACTCTATTAAAGAGCTTGGGAGTCGTCGTTGGACCATGGTCTCTTCCGCCGCCATCCCTACCTTTCCACCCTGCACGGTGTTACAGCACCAGTGCAACCTGTAATCTCAAATATACGAAATCAGCTTTCTACTGGGATTTTGCTTCTTCCGCCTGCTCCGCCGTACCGGTAACTGATACCTCTGCCTTCGCAGCCGTTGAAGTCTTCACCCGTACCCCTGGGCAAGGGACCGAGTTATACCCCACGGTGCTGGGTCCCCGTCTGTACTCAGCCCCTACTTTACTCCGGCCTACTGAAGTAAAGTAGCGCCGACTCCCGCGACTTGGATGCGCCAGACGAGAATTACCCTAGTGGAAGACAGAGAAGATTACTCTATGTCCCCTAGGGCCGGGTTAATGGTTGTGTGTAAGGCCACAACCAAGGCTAACTTCCAAATGAACACAGTTTACAAAAATAAGTATACATTCTGGTTCCAATATAAACCAGCTTAGGCAAGATAAGCCCTAGGTTCAAGAACTAGGTTGAGCCTGATGGTTTTAACATTCCGTGTATCCCAATCTGGACTATATAACATATTTTTTTAAAAAACATGTATATTTTTAACTATTGTCACATTAAAATAGTGTTGTTATGGTGAAGTGGGACAGTGTCTGATTGTAAATAAGATTGGTTCAGTTCCCAATTGAGGAAAATTGTTTTTTTCCGCTGAGCTAAGACAAAGTGTTACATTGAGTTCCGCCACGCTGATACTAAGTTTTCTCTGCTCTGCTATGTGAGATAAGAGATACATCTATACATAGCTTCACGCTGTATCCCGCATATAGCAGGGTAGGCAGAGGGAACCTAGTGTTAAGACACTCCGTTCCACATTTTCTGCCGAATTGAGGCATTGCGTGCTGAGTGGCGGAACTCAACGCTGCGCTTTGCCTTGCTACTAAACCCAGGAAATGAAAAATTCCATTTTCATTCCAACCTGTCGCGTTTACAGTTGCGTAACGTAACTTAAGAAACAAGAAGAAATAGTATTAACAAAATTTTTAAAGAAATATAGATTTAGGAATTTATTTAAACCTATGTTCATTTTCAGTCAAATCTTGCAAAGGCGAAGAAGACGAGGTCCAGGACGACCCCCAAAAGACCCAGATGGTCCGAAACGGAGACGTGAAAGAATGAAATGTATGAAATGCGGCAAGAGCTTTCAAAAGTATGAGAACTTTGAAGCTCACATGCGAGGACACTTTGGAAAGAAGGTATTTTATATTTTTGTATTACATCTGTGTGCATTCTGACTGTGTGGGGCATCGTAGCATTTGATACGGTTTTATTTTCATTACAAAGATTTCCTTGCGATAGTTCTTAGCAGTGTTTGGTAAAAGTCGGTTTGGTAGTTGGAAGATAATCAGCTCTTTTCCAAAATCGTTATTTGTATTTTTTGTGTGCAATAAAAAGCAGCTTCGCGCTTTATCCCGCACAGCAGGTGAGTCAGAGCGATTCAAGTAATGGCGAAGATTCCATGAAACAAGATTCCCATAGGCTTACCTCTTGTAAATGCTAAAAATAAAAGGTCGTTAAAAATATGGGTTTTGTAATCGCAAAAAACAAGCTCAATTAAAAAATTAGGATCCCACAAAAACGGTCGGTTTATATACCGGCTCCTTTTTACAAAATTTTCACCCTTCGCCAATGGAATCTACTGTCAAGACATTCCGTTCGCCGTTTTCTGTCCAAATTCGAGACTTTGTGTGTTAAGTGGCGGAACTCTACACCACGACAAAATATTTCTCCCTGTGAGGGGACGGGGTTAGAATATAATTCCCCTCCGTCGCTGGGTAGCGTCCCGTAAGAGGCGGGTATCCCAGTAGTTTGATGGTAGGACGACCACTGTCATGTCAAAGACGAACCGCCAAATATCTTATGATGTGTTCCGGTTCGATGGTATGTAAGCCAGGTTTTGCCCTTTCTAACCATTGCTTTCCCCAAAATGTGGTGGTTCCGATAGCGAACTACTACATTGTCCTCCCCTTCTATCTGTATCCTCTAGGTTGGCAATCTTGGCAATCTGGTGTAGATGCTCATGGGCGAAGGTAGCCACTTACCATCAGGTGGTCCTTCTGCTCGTTTGCCATCCGTTATCCATAAAATAAAAAAAAAAACGACACATAGAAATGAAAATAGTTTACTACTAATAGTGTTTACAGTTTAAAATGTGAGAGTAAGATTGCAATAAGCTTAACGTTCTATATCATCATCCACATATTATAGCCTTCAGTGGCGATGTTTCCATTCAACTCGATTCCCACCGGTTGTGAGAGCTAAAAAAAAAGGTCGCTAGCAAAATATTGGGCATAAAAGTGCAAAAAATCTTATAGACCTAAAAAAAAGGTCATCGCCAAAATTCTGTTGTGAAATTACGAAATACTTTGACTACACACATCCTATACCGGTTTCCCTAAATATATATACCGGCTTCCTTAAATACACATCGGCTTCCCTTAATTTCCCGGCTTGCCTAACTAAAATTTTCACCCCTCGCTACTGATGGCCTTGCCTCTATTTACCGGTTTTTATAAATTGATATAACGTATTTTGATGGTTGTCCCCAGCCGGATATAAAATGCAAGCAGTGCGACAAGACGTTCCTTTCCCTGCGCAGCCTGAGCTCGCACGCGCGCATACACACCGCGGTACGCAAGTATCAATGTCTGGCGTGCGGCAAGAGCTTCGCATACCTCAACGTGCTAAAGAACCACGAGATGATACACGCCGGCGTTAAACGCCACCACTGTCATATGTGCGACGCTAAGTTCGTACAGCCGTACAATTTGAAGGTTAGTTTCAGGTGTTTGGGAGTGTATTGAGGTGATTTTTGGATTTGTTGTTCTTTTTTTGGGGTTTTTTGAGTGTGGGGACAATTTGAGTGTTTTTTTTTTATTAATTTGGTAACAAACGAACAGTTTTTGTTAGGTATAATATACTACACTCAATTTTTTTTTTTTAAATTAAAAGTTAGACCATAGATATCTTTGCGTGAAAGAGTATCGAACTTCTACCAATCCTTTAAAATTTTCAATTTAATAATTTCTGTTATTAGAACAACTTTGAAATAATTATATTAACCAGATAACAAATAAATAAACATAGATTAGAAAAAAGTATTTGACTTTTTCTAGCATTTTTTGTAACGATCTCTATTAGGCAATGCCAAATGGCGTCTAGGAAAAATTGGTTTCTTTGAACGCAAAGAGAGAAGAAATTTCATGTTAACATAACTTATTTAGCCTAAATAGCATTTTTGTCGGCAAAGTCCGATGATCTAGAATATGTGTTGGGATTAAAATATCAAACACATACATACATACATACATACATAGCTTCATGCTGTATCCCGCATATAGCAGGGTAGACAGAGGGAACCTAGTGTTAAGACACTCCGTTTCCCACTTTCCATCGAATTGAGACATTGTGTGCTGAATGGCGGAACTCAACGCCGCGCTTTGCCTTGTTACCAAACCCAAGAAATAAAAATTCCACTTCCTGGAGTGGGAATCGAACCCACAACCTATCGCGTTTACAGTCGCACGCTTGTGCCTTATCAAACACTATGATATCCTTACTTAATATTTTAAATGCGAAAGTAACTGTCTGTCTGTCTGTTACGCTTTCACGCCTAAACCACTGAACCGATTTTGATGAAATTCGGTATGAAGATATAACTGAACTTGGGAAAGGACATAGGATACTTTTTATCGCGAAAAAAATAGTAGAAGGGGTTGAAATAGAGGATGAAAGTTTGTATGGAAGTTCCTTATTGTCAAACATAAAATCATGTAATTTTTAACTGTTTACAACTTTTACACCTAAACCACTTAACTATTTTTGACAAATAGTCTAGACCTTGGGAAAGAAGAAAGACTATAGTCTACTCCTTACCATGTCGCGCGATATAACCGAATTCCACGCGGGCGAAGCCGCGGGCGAAAAGCTAGTTTATTATATAAATACGCGAAGCAAAAACTTTGTACACCTTTTTACGAAAACTACGCGGACGGAGGCGCATGAAAATTGGCACACTTATAATTTATATAGAGAAAGGGAACATTTTTATTAAATAATGCATAAAAAGTATATTAAATTAATAAAATAAATGTTACACACACTACCATGGTTTGACATCCATGTTTATATAAAGTGACATATACATTGATAAAGACAACGCGTTGTTAACGCGTCAACGAATTATAATTTATTATACAAACTATATTAGGAAGAGATTGCAAAAAAAACACTCCCTTTGTTTCCCTTTCATTTTTAATTTATAAAGATCCTCAGTCCACTCTTTAATGTATTGAATAAAAAAGTACACTCAAACCAATTGAATGAAGTCTGCAATTTGAAGTTCAGCATTGGAAGCAGTTGCGACGTGAATTTCATGAAGTTGAAGGTTTGTTTTAAATAAACATGGTGGGTAGAAGTAATAATTTTCCTGTTTCTATAAAATATAAAATAAATTATTTTTAATTTTAATGTATTATAATTAAAGGAAACACAAAAAAAGTTTCGTGCGCTTTGTCATTGTTTAATGTCAGTTAAATATTAATTGGAATTAAATTTACTAAGCCCTTTTTTGGATGTCTTTAATTATTTGAATTACTGAATTTGAAAATCTTTTACTGTTTATATCTCTGACATTACTTCTACGCTTCATAATGTGGGATATGTGACTATTTTATACAAAGATTCCTTGATGTAGTGCTTTAATGAAAAATATGTATATTTAGTGTTTTTAAGTGATCAAATAAAATAAATAAAAAAATGTAACTAAAAAATATATTAGAAATAATCTAAACCATATAGAGTCATACTTAAAAGTTTAGCATTTTTACATATAACTTGAAAAGCATCAGCTGCATGCTGCTGACTACTGTAAAATTAATTGTATGTAATTTTTATAAGAAGTACCAAAAAATATAGTCATATATCATACTACAATTATATTACTTAATCATAGTTGATCTCTACTGGTTTTATTTGTGATGAACTCCTGTCCAGGTAATTTTTCTATTGATTATTTTGCTCGTTCGATATTCATACAACATGCTTTAAAAGGTAAGTGATTTTTTAAATTTCTTATTTTCAACTACGTCTGTGGTAAGTTGAATTATTTATTTTTTCATCATGGATTTATAATATAGTGAATACATATAAACTATACAATTTTGATTTTGTGAAGTTCGATTTCTTAAAGAAGGATATCAAAATGTAATTATTTGTTTTTTTTTTAATTAACTAATTGACTTAAATAATAAACTAAAAGTAATTTAAAAAAAAATAACTTTAGTAGGATGTCTAAATTCGAACTGGCAACCTACAACCTACATAATCCATTTAGATGCACCTGGAAACGCACAACAACCAGAAGAACTACAGTTGTTCGCAATGCGGCAAGAAGTTCGCGCAACCAGGCAACCTCAAAATACACCTTATACGTCATACCGGTATCAAGAACTATGCGTGTACCATGTGTGATATGAGATTTTATATAAAGGTAATTTAATTTGTGTGGGGAACGGAGTGTCTTAACACTAGGTTCCCTCTGCCTACCTTGCTATATGCGGGATACAGCGTGAAGTTATGTATGTATGTTTTTTTTTGTCACTGTATCCCGCATATAGCGGGGTAGACAGAGGGAACCAGAGAACCTAGTGTTAAGACACTCCATTCTCTTGCAACATTTCCGTTCCCCACTTATGTATGTAATTTAATTTAGTTACTTTTTTTCTTAGCTTCACGCTGTATCCCGCACATAGCAGGGTAGAGGAGAACCTGAGAACCTAGTGTTAGACGCTCCGTTCTCTTCTAACACCCGTTTCTTACTTTCCACCGAAATTGAGGCATTGCGTGCTGAGTGGCAGAACCCAATATCGTGCTTTGCCTTTTTTCTAATTTGTTAATTTATTTATTTATTTTAAAATATATTTTTTTAACGCTGTATCCCACATATAGCAGGATAGGCAGAGGGAACCTGAGAACCTAGTGTTAAGATACTCCGTTCTCTTACAACAATTCCGTTGCCCGCTTTCCGCCAAATTGAGGCCTTGCGTGTTGAGTGGCGGAACTCAACGCCGCGCTTTGCCTTGTTACCAAACCCAGGAAATGAAAATACTAAAAAATTCGTTTTTTTTATTAACATATTATACATTATTCCTTACATTTAATAAAGGTCCTGTATTCGATTCCAGGCAGATCTAGTGAAGCATATGAGATCACATTCCGCAGAAAAGCCCTTCTCGTGTCAGCTCTGTGATAAAACGTTTAAAAGCAGAAGTTTTCAGGCGATACATATGAGGACGCATACTGGTATTTAAATTATATATTAATAATTTAAATTTTTTTTTTTTTTTTAACTTCACGCTGTAACCCGCATATAGCAGGGTAGACAGAGGGAACCAGAGAACCTAGTGTTAAGACACTCCGTTCTCTTACAAAAATTTTAATTAATTAATAAACATATTTTATATTATTATATTATTTTTAATTGTTTTTTTTATATTTTACTATATTGGCTTGCATAAAAGGGTTTATGTCATTATTATGATGATTATTATTATGATTTAAAAATATTTTAACTGTGATTTTGCATTATACATATTTTCTATATGTTTAAATAATAAAAGAACAAAATCTCTATAATTACAGCCACAAGTTAAACATCATGGATTCAATCTTATATCTAAACAAGTTATATAAAGTATTAAATAGTATGTATGTATTAACTTCACGCTGTATCCCGCATATAGCGGGGTAGGCAGAGGGAACCAGATAACCTAGTGTTAAGACACTCATTTCTTTTTCAACAAATCCGTTCCCCACTTTCTGCCAGATTCAGGCATTGCGTGTTGAGTGGCGGAACACAACGCCGCGCTCAACGTATTAAATAGGAAGAGGGTTTATCAATATTTAAATAATTCATATTAAATACATACAAATATTTATTTCAGGTGAACGTCCCTACGCTTGTGACTTGTGCCCTAAAAAATTTATGGCAAGAAAAGACCTACGGAACCATAGAATGATACATACCGGGGAAAAACCACATAAATGCCAGCTTTGTAACCAAGCGTTCATACAAAAATGTGCCTTAAACAGACATATGAAGGGACATGGGAAAGCCAATGAAGACCAGAATCTTATTAGGGCTCCTATACCCGTAAATAATACTCCGCCATTGCCCGTTGCTTATGCACAGTGGCATAATTGAAGTGATTTTTTATTTAAATATATTTTTTCTTTGGTTAACACTTTTCTGCTAATTATTGGGATAAGTGAAAGAACGTAGTGTTTAGTGTCTCCGTTCTATACTATCCGCCCTTTAGTGGATATCACGTTTTGGATGGATGAACGCAACATTTTTTTTTATAATCAGGAAAACATTTCCTAATTGGGGGGACTATGACTTTATGATATAATGTTAGATAAAGTATTCGGTGTCAAAAAAACATCGATAATTTAATCGATGTATCGGAAAACATATGCGCAGTCAGAAATAGGAAGAAAACATCTATATGATCAGTTTATGTGATGTAATGTAAGAATCGATATCGAGAAAGTATTTTTTTATCGATGCATCGGGAAACATCGAATCGAAACATCAATGGGATCTGACGTTATCGAGAACAGTAGGAATACATTTATATGACGTCCTGAATATAAATAAAAATTTCGTTAATTTTGAAAAAGTATTCGATGTTGACAAAATATCGATGTGCAATCTTGAATCGAAAAGTCCAATATTATATAATCTTTATGTATAAAAAAAGCTTGCATTACTGAGTGACTGACAGACAACGTACAGGTGAAAGAGATTTTTCGAAATTCTTACGAAAATGGGGTTTTAAATTTTATAATTTACACAAACAGTTGCGGTTAATATAGCATTTAATACTGTTGGTCATTCTTTTAGTTTAATTCTAAATGTATTTATTGTTATTAATATTGGATTTAATGGAAATGCTTTTTTAATCATTTTATGTGTATGAGTTTTTGTTTGGTAAAATATTTGCAATTTTTTTGTTGTGAATGTTTAACATTAATAAATAATATTAGATACTGTTATAATGTGAAATACAGTTGACTAAATAGAGTAAAATAGAATTTAAATCATTTTTAATAGTTATTAATAAACATTCAAGTTATAACAAGTCTCTATCTAACTAACTTTGGTGGTAGGAGGTTCGTCCTCCGACTGGCTCGCGACCACTGTCATGTCAAAGACGAACCGCCAAATATCTTATGATGTGTTCCGGTTCGATGGCATGCAAGCCAGGTTTTCCCCTTTCCCACCCATCCTTTCCCCAAAATGTGGTGGTTCCGATAGCGGACTACTACATTATCCTCCCTTTCCATCTGTATCCTCTAGGTTGGCAACGCATCTAGTACATCTCTTGTGTTGTAGATGTTCATGGGCGAAGGTAACCACTTACCATCAGGCGGTCCTTCTGCTCGTTTGCCATCCGGTATCCATAAAAAAAAAAAAAAATAACTTCTAACTTCACGCTGTATCCCGCATATAGCGGGGTAGGCAGAGGAAACCTGAGAACCTAGTGTTAAGACACT
This sequence comes from Philaethria dido, assembly GCA_033558755.1. Taxonomy (NCBI): domain Eukaryota; kingdom Metazoa; phylum Arthropoda; class Insecta; order Lepidoptera; family Nymphalidae; genus Philaethria; species Philaethria dido. Next base: position 659,877 of record JAKGSA010000135.1, read on the forward strand.
CCGTTCTCTTACAACAATTCCGTTCCCCACTTTCCGCAAAATTGAGGCATTGCGTGTTGAGTTGAGTTAACAAGGCAAAGCGCGGCACTGAGTTCCGCCGGAAAGTGGGGAACGGAGTGTCTTTACACTACTCCCTCTGCCTACCCCGCTATATGCGGGATACAGCGTGAAGCTATGTATGTGTATGTATGTATGTACTTATTTTTTTTAATATATCCAGTATTTTGGTTGAAAACCAACAAACAGATAATCTCTTAAATTTGTTATAAGTAATATATTATAATAAAAATCTCTATTTTTTTTTTAAATAAATAAATTATTACAGTCATATGAAATTGTCCTAAATATGAGAATCCAGTTTTATTTTAATTTACATTTTTTTTACTAAAAAAAATAATTTCCAATAAAATTAAGAAATTATGCATTTTAAATCATATAATTATTTTTAGTGAAGTTATTATATTTATTGTTCATAGGTTATTATTTTATATATTCTATGTATGAATTTTTTAAAATCAAAATATTGTTAATAAAAATTTATGACAATTTTGAAAAATTTCTATTTCAAATTTATTTTGTTTTATTGTAACATAATAAAATTGAGTTAAATAAATAAATATTAAATTAATAATAAAATAAATATAAACTATATATATTAAAATGTCCGTCTTTCTTCCAGTGTATTAACACTGGTTGTATGTTAAATAAGAACTATGAACTATTATTGTAATAAAAATTCTCTTTAAATTGTTGAGAGTAATGTTAATGCGTCAAAATAAGCTTATAAATAAAAACATATATTTAGTTCTGAATATTTTTATTTACCTTATATAACATCATATTGAAAATAATATGGAAGTTATTGCATAAATTATTAAGTCTTTCATTGTGCAAAATTTTAAATAACTTTCAACTTTAATAAATGCACTACGCCTGTCGTGGCGCAGAGGCACAAGCGTGCGACTAAACGAGACAGGTTATGGGTTCGATTCCCACTCCAATGGAATTTTTAATTCCTGGGTTAGGTAATAAGTCAAAGCGCGGCGTCGAGTTCCGCCACTCAACACACAATACCTCAATTCGGCGGAAAGTGGGAAACGAGGTGTCTTAACACTAGGTTGCCTCTGTCTACCCTGCTATATGCGGGATACAGCGTGAAGAAATGTATGAATGTATGTAAATACGTTTTGTTTGATTAAAAATTGTGCTTTTATTAAGATATTTAAGTTATATCATCTTATCTTTTAAAAGTATAAATACCCATATATTTTTATTTGGTTTAAAATAAAAACAACAATAATTTATATATTTTAATTTACCAAAGTAGGTATCAAAATAAAATTTAGACAATTAAATATAATACAACATTGCTACATAATTTTACTTACTTACAAATTAAAATAAACCTAACTAAGCAAAGCCGGAGCTCTATCATGCACTTTCATATGCCGAGTTAAAGTGCCTCTCTGAGCAAAACTATGTTCACAAATTGAACATTTGTGTGGTTTCTCCCCAGTGTGTATTCTATGATGGTCAGTCAGCCTTCTTTTTGATATGAAACTTTTAGAACAAAAACTGCATATATATGGCCGTTCCCCAGAATGAATTCTTTGATGTTCAACGAATGAGGATCTTGTTGAAAATGATTTCTCACATATGTCACACTTAAAAAACTTTTTTCCTTCATGGTTTAGTAAATGTTTGGCTAAATTATATTTATCGGTGAATGGGTAACTGCATATTTGACATATAAATCTCCTTCCAGTATGACATCTTGTTACGTGTGACACTAAGATCTTTTTAGTGAAGAACTTTTTGCCACAATGTTCGCATGTGTATGTACGTTCTCTGTTCTCCTTGTGGGTTTCTAAATGTGCCTGGAATTTTAACGTTTTAAAATTATTGTATTAGTCAAATGGAAGCTTAAATATTATGTATGCTTTTTGAAGCAGTTGGTAATAAATAATGAGTCACACCAACACATCTAATTCTTATTAAAAAAGTGAATGCGTTAAATGCGCCTGTTGCAAATAACAATAGTGTTTATTTCATCAAAATCGGGCTAGGATTTCAGAAGGTCCTAACACCTTATTACCAACTGTACCAAAAAGCAAACATGAGACCTATGTTAAGACATTCCATTAATTAAATGTTGATTGGCGAAATTTAACGCCCCGATATGAAGTAACCAGACTAGGTAAATTATTTTTTAAATAAGCAATATATTTAAAAAAATGCCTTAATTCGGCGGAAATTGGGAACAAAATTGTTGTAAGAGAACGGAGTGTCTTAACACTAGGTTCTCAGGTTCCCTCTGCCTACCCTGCTATATGTGGGATACAGCGTGAAGTTAAAAAAAAAAGAAAAAAAAAACGAGGACGCTTTTAAAGTACGGCACGTTATAATCTTCAGGTGGGCAACGAAATAATTAAAATATATTTTTACAAATAAACACTCATACATTTAAAAAATAATTAAAATAATTTAAGAAAAAGTTAACAATTTTTACTTATCGTAACTCGAACCTGCACCTCTTGGGTAGCTAGGACGATTTTCAAGCGGCGCGGGTTCGAGTCCCTCTACGTTTAAATTTCTATTTGAATAATATTTTTCTTACCATAAGTTCATATGAATAACACTTAAAATACATTTAAAAAAACTTTATTCAAAGAGAATTTTGGAAACACTAAATCTAACAAACACAAATATACCACCATTAAAAAACAGTCGTGGCGCAGAGACACAAGCGTGCAACTGTAAACGCGACAGGCTGTGGGTTCGATTCCCACTCCAAGAAATGGAATTTTGCACTTCCTTGGTTTGGTAACAAGGCAAAGCGTGGCGTTGAGTTCTGCCACTTAGCACGCAATGCCTCAATTCGGTGGAAAGTGGGGAACGTCTGGGGAGTGTCTTAACACTAAGTTCCCTCTGCCTACCCTGCTATATGTGGAATACAGCGGAAAGCTATGTATGTATGGAGAAAAGTTCAGCTAAAAAAAGCCGGAAAAAACACAACGTTTACTTTTTAAAAAGACATTTATTAAAAAAAACTTACTTTCAAAATACAGCTAGTAGAGCATCCCTTCCCACACACATTACAAATGAACTGCCGTCTTTCTGCATGTAACTTTTCATGTGCTTTCAAAGTCTCCCTACTTTTCACTATTTTGCCACAAATTCTGCATTTCACTGCACTCAGTCTGACACGAGTATGCCAACTGGCATGATGTCTTCGGAAACCACTTAGTGTTGTAAATGTTTTATTGCAAGGTGTGCATTTTAGTGATGTCTAAAATATAATACTTATTTATAAATTAAAAACATGCTCAGGTAGTTTGGGGACGTCGAGAGGATAAGTGATGAAAGAAAGGTGAGAAAGATACTCGTATATGGAGCAAAGTTGAGCGGCAAGAGAGGTAAGGGGACCTCGTTTGACCTTCGTTTTTACGTGACCTTCCACAGTATCATTGATACTGGAGGAAGGTCACGTAAAAAGCATGAGGACCCCCAAGGTATATGCATGAAGAGGTTAATGATTGTGGAGGAGGCGATCTTTATTCAGGGACCATAGCGTTTGGCGCTCCATTCTCTCTGACTACCCCGCTAGCGATAAGGCGTGAAGTTAGGTTAGGTTAGGTTATAAATTAAATATGTTTTTTTATATGACATAATTGCAGGTAGCACTAGCAGTGACAGGCAAGTTATAGTGTTAATTTTTTAATATTTTTTTTAAACATATTTTTCTTATACCAAGTGTGTGAAGAACACTTTAAAAATATTAAAAATAAGCATCTCTGTTGTTCTGTGATTCTTAGTCAAGCTTGAAGCTCCACATTTTTTTTTATGTAACAAGATAGTCATAGAGAACATAGTGTTAAGACACTTCCCCACTTTTCACCCATTAAATGCTTTATGCGAAACTCATAGCCTCACTGTATATAACCAGAATAGAGAAATGAAAATAATTTATATATATATAATTCTTCTAATAAATGAACACAACTGATTGTATTTGGGTTTTTCTGATTCATACTACCCAATATTTTTCACACTTTTGGCATAATAAAACGTGTTCCCATGAAAGTAGGTGTACCACAAAACATACATTTGAGATCCATATCTCACATACTTTCATAGTCATACACTGACTTTCATAGGAACACTTTTATTGTGCTAAGTGTCGAAAACTTTAAGCCATATGAATCAGACAAAGAATGAATTCTCATAGAAATACTGATTTATATATATAATATAAATTTAAGTTATTTCTAGCTCACAAAACTTACTCCTTTATTTTGATGTATTAACTTATGTACTTCAAATCTCTCATTAGAAACAAATCTCTTATTACACAATTCACATACAATTTTCTTCTTCCTTTTAACAAATTTTCCCTTTAATCTGTAATATATTTATATAACTATTATAAAATTCTACACACAAAAGTAGTATTTAATATGGGGTTAATATATATTGTTGAAATAAATACAAGTAACTGAATCACCTTTTGCTTACTTTCTTTTTCTTTACAATTGTTGGAAGTTCATCTACAAATGCTGGACTATGCAAATCTGAAACAATTTGTATTATTAAAAAATATACACACACTTTCTTTGACATAAAAGAATGGCTAGAAAAATCTATCTTTTTTTTTACTAATCATACCTCCTTCATATGTTCTCTGTAAAATGTGATATTTGCAAAGTAATTTGTGCTCTACTGGGACATTAGAAATTCCATTATTAAAGATTTGAACTGATAGCTTGAGAAAATTCAGTCCCCAGATTCTTTTTACTGTTATTTAACACTGTGTTAAGTGATGGAACTTAGTACCATGCTTTGTTACCAAAGTAAGGAATATGAGAAAATTTACCCACAACTATCCCATTTACAATCAAATGCTAGCCATCTTGGTCTGAATTATAGAAAACATACAAGATACTGTCTTACTCATATAATCCAAATCCATTAAATAAAAATGTTATTTATACCACAAATATTTTTCTACTTTAATAAGTGTAGAATAATACATAATAAATTAACTTACAATAATTGTAAAATTACAAAAAATATTTACCATTATTATAACTATCTAAATACTCCTCTACCTTAACTCCTAAACTGCTAATTTGTTTGGTTTCACAAGAAAAATCATTTTCTGTACCCTTAAGTGACCAGTCCTTAAAGTTTACATAATTATTTGATGACAATATATCTTCAACAACATTTTGTTCATTTTCAGATTTGATATTGTGCTTCATTAGAGTTTTATGTGACTGAAGACATGTTTTTTTAAAATCTGATAATTTAAAAAGTAGATCATAACAACTATTACAGAGTGCTTGTGGTAATAATTCATCTTTAACTATCTGAAATATATAACATTCAATAAACAAGATTTATTCATATATTATATAAACATATAACTGAAGAATATAGAATTTTAAATGATCCTACCTCAATGGAAGTGCAAAACCAAAACATATCCGGCGAAACATTTTCAAATAAAATATATTTATGTGTGTCGATTGTACTTAAACAGGCACGACATAACTTATGAAATTCTGTCATGTTAAATATAACTATTAAGATATTTTTATTAGTAATGGAATGAAAAACTGTATAAAATATTTGTTTACATATAAACTAGTCGCGCTATTTATTATGACCACAGACTATAGGGCCATAGCCTTGTAACATAAAGTTTTGAAGTTTGTAAGCACAGATTAATAATCTTTGAAATATAGTTATCAAAATATGTTTTTTTTTCTTTTTTTTCTATTACGATGGAATAACATATATTTTTTTCTAACTTTTTGTTATTTTTTTTTGTTGCCTAATTGTTTATATGTCATGGCCTAATTGATCTTATTTGGGGATGACTGGTGGGATATGTAAGAATTTATGTGCAAATAATTTAACTGTGATTTATATATCATCATAAATATCTTCTACCTAATGAACAGTATAATTTATAATATCTAGCATAATTGAATCGGTGAGTGCAAAAACAACGTAAGTCACACAAAATGCAAAAATTCGTAATTGATTAAAAATAGCTTAGAAAACCAAGACGCGTGTTCTTTTTCTCCCTCCTGCAAAATTTGAAAATCCAGACTTACGTTGTTTCTGCACTCACCGATTCAATTGTAACTTGCAAGTCCAGAGTGATGTGTTAAAATACACAGTAACACATTATGGTTATGGTGATAAACTGTATTTATGAAAATATCGTTATTAAAATTAATTAATAAAATTATAAGCTGTCTTAATTGATCCACATTATGTCTTATTTTAACGTAGTTTGAGTCAGAGTACCTAGTGGATTCGCATTCCGACCGCCGACCCGTGCGGACGTCTCGATGTCCATACGGTTACGCTGTCAGATATTCGATACGCTCTTATACTGTGGGTTGTTATTAGTGATAATAGCAGCGGCCACATTGTGTCGTGAGCGGCAGCTCTACGTTGTTCAGTGTAGTGTAGTGTAGTGTTAGTGTCTAGCTCAAGTCCACATACACACGTGAGTAGTTATTATTAGGTACACATCCCTGCCGCCGAAGGCAGTGACATTAGATCAAAGTAGGCACACACCCCTCGCCACACGGCGAGGGGGCATACGATTTCTCCCCCGTCCGCCACGATGAAGATCGACGCCCTATTAGCGTTTCTCGACTCCAAATTCCCGGAAGCC
>JAKGSA010000135.1:687322-776477 GCA_033558755.1 Philaethria dido
GTCGAAGTAGTAAATAAAAGGTCGAACGTCAAAAATAAATAACTTTGTATGTAAATTTTTGAATATATATATTTTTTAGCTTCACGCTGTATCCTGCATATAGCAGGGTAGGCAGAGGGAACCTGAGAACCTAGTGTTAAAACACTGATCTCTTTCAACAAATCTGTTTCCCACTTTCCGCCGGATTGAGGCATTGCGTGCTGAGTGAGGACCACAACGCCGCGCTTTGCCTTGTTTCCAGACCCAGGAAAAAACATACTAAATATTATTTATTTAGAATTTGAAAAATTAAAATGACATATTAACAAATACAGTAATATACGAAAGAGTTTATTAATATACAAGATAAAAATAATTTATTCTTGATTTCCTTATGGACACATATAATAAGTTGAAAAACAATATGAAAGTAATCAACAAAGTTCGATGGCTGCTTTATTCGAGAATATTTATATGAGAATATTTAAAACATTTACTGTATCGTATGTACTACAAATTAACATGTAAATGTATAATTATCTAGTAAGCTATATAGATATCGCGTAGATACCAGTGGCAAGGGGTGAAAGTTTTAAAAAGATAAGCCGGTATATTTAGGAAAGCCGGTACAGAGAGGTAAGCCGGTATATATGACTGACGGTATATATGTTAAGTATTTTTTAGCAATTTCATTATCGAATTTTGCTGGCGACCTTCTATATTTTTTCTTAGGTCTCAAACTTTTATTGAGCTTGTTTTTTCGCAAATTCACTCCCATATTTTGCCAAATAATTTATTGTAAAGTTTTCCCAAGGCGGTGGGAACCGTGTTTTATGGACTCGCCACTGGTAAAATACATAAACAAAATTTATGCGATTATGCGATCAACTTCACGCTGTATCTCGCGGTAGCAGGGTAAGCAGAGGGAACCAGAGAACCTAGTGTTAAGACACTCCGTTCTCTTACAAACAATTCCGTTCCCCACTTTCCGCCGAATTGAGGCATTGCGTGCTGAGTGGTGGTGGTGGTGAAATGAAAATACTAACATTTCCTATAGTGGGAATCGAACCCACAACCTGTCATGTTTACAGTCGCGCGCTAAATAAAATTTAGATAAAAAAAATGAGAACACATTAGTGACAGTCTAACCAAAAACCATACTAAATTATCATCAAGTCAAGATTTTTTCTTTATTAAATATAATATATGCATGCAAAGGGAATTCGGCGACAAAATATTCCTTTGTCGACGTTCTCCCTTTTTAAGTGCTTTCATCAAAATCAATTTAAATGAAACACTTCTGTATAAAATAATAAAATTGTTACTCTTATAATTAAGAAAAAATAAGATGAATTATTCGCCGGCTCTTCTCAGAAACAACACCAAAATAAAAAGTTCGCATATCGATAATATAACTATCGCGTATAAACTCAATCTATTAAAAAAGAACCATCAATATATATAAAAAGTTTGCGTTACTGAGTGTCTGACTGACAGCGAACAGGAAAAAATACAGGTCGTAGAAAGCTGATATTTTGCTTGCACGCTCCTTATAGCTTATACTGTCGCAAACGCAAATGAATTCGCGGCTACAGAAATATTTTTTTTTACTTCTTTTTAACTTCACGCTGTATCCCGCATATAGCAAGGTAGGCAGAGTGAATCAGAGAACCTAGTCTTAAGACAATCCATTCTCTTTCAACAATGAAATAAGATAATAAAAGAAACACATACCTGCGCATAAGTACCAATAATGTCTAAATTAAACGCTCTTCCTATCCAATAGGCTTGTTGTTCCACTGTGCCTTGTCCCATCACAGTGGGTATGAACATTACGTAATGTAATGTGAGGGGATTACCATCACCCAGGATTGCTGACCCTAACGTGCCACCTAGCACCGCCCTGTAGAAAAAAATAACATATTTTTTGTATTTTGTATGTGTAAATAGTGAACGCCTATCGTGGCGCAGAGGCACAAGCGTGCGACTGTAAACGCGACGGGTTGTGAGTTCGATTCCTACTCCAGGAAATGTAAAATCGAGTATTTTCATTTCTTGGGTTTGGAAACAAGGCAAAGCGCGGCGTTGAGTTCCGCCACTCAACACTGCCTCAATTCGGCGGAAAGTGGGGAACGGAATTGTTGAAAGAGAATGGAGTGTCTTAATATCAGGTTCTCTGGTTCCCTCTGCCTACCCTGCTATATGCGGGTTACAGCGTGAAGTTATTTAGTTAGTTAGTTAAATAGTGAATACGATAAACGATAATTATAGGGTATGAAAATAATATTATTTCTTTTCAGTTTTACCTTTTATCCCGCATATCAATGTAGTCAAAGTAAACTTTGCGTCAAGAAACTCCATACTCCACTTTCCACCCGAATTCGAAACATAGCATGTTGAGTGGTGGAACTCAACAAAGAGCGGAGACGAAAAACATCTAATATATTTAATTATTCCCTGAGTGGGAAATTGGGAATCGAACAGGAAATCAGAGCAGAAAAATCAACACCTGTCATGGCGCAGAGGCACAAGCGTGCGACTGTAAACGCGGTTGTGGGTTCGTTTCCCACTTCAGGAAATGTAAAAGTTAAATATATTCATTTCCAGGGTTTGGTAACAAGGCGAAGGGCGGCGTTGAGTTACGCCACTCAGAAAAAAAAGAAAGGAACATCAAAATAACATAATAATTAGACCAAATAAGGATTGAATCTACAACCATTGTGGGTCACACATCACTGTATCACTCCACAAGCATGGTGTAGGGGTACATTAATGAATTATTTAATTATCATACAAACAAGCTTCACTTCACTTACATATAATTTTCCATGCCAGCATTCTCCTCTTCCTGTAATCGTCTTATCATTTTAAATAAGAGGCAAGCTTTTTTCACAGCCAGTTCATATTTCTCTTTGTGACTCAAATAAATTGCTGGTACTGCATCATTGTGAATATTTTCTTTGAGCACCATCTCCTCTAAGATTAAAGTCATGTTTTATATAATAGTAGTACAGTTATGTTATGTATGTATGTAAGTATTCATGTATTTATGTATGTAAATTGTATAATATCAATACTTTAGGCAACTTTCTGCACTCTCTAGTTATTCTCCGATATTGCTGGCTGCCTGGTAGAAATTGCTTATAGGGATAAGGCTGTTATTGCACATTATTGTATTTTTTTTGTGTGTTTCATATATTGTATCTTAGTAGTGCAATAAAGTTTTATTATTATTATATTGAGATGCCGTTAAGGTGCAGTAGGACTACCTCTGACTGTAAACATGATTGTGGTTGTGGGTTTGATTCCCAATCGGGGTGATGATTATACTTAAATCATATTCATAATCAAATCACTATTCTTTCTCCACTCTGGTAACAGAGGGTGGAATAAAATTCCACCACTTGACACAAAAAATCTCAAATTCAGGCAGAAAATTCATATAATGTTTATAATATTAAATTACTATCAGTTGAATTATTTTAATATTCAGAAAAAGGACCATGTAAATTCAGTTCAGTTCAGTTCTTTTTGACGTAAATACTCATTTTTAATAAACTTATTTGACTTTGACTTTATTTATGATTTTAGAAAAAAACCCATTTTATGCTATATTTCAATGAATCATACATATATTATACATTCAGTTAACAACAACTTAAGAATTTAAGTAACTACTTTTTTAACTGAAACGATGTGAAGGCATCAAATTCATTATTTGATCTTGTTTAGCTCAGTATTAAATATAACAAAATGGTTCATGATAAAAATAGTCTTTTTAAACAACATTTTCTTTAAATCATTGCTTTTCAACTGAGAATTTTAAAAGATTTTGATTTTGTTAAAGTGGAAACCAACATGCTACCCAAATATAAGAAAGAAAGAATTTATATTAAAAAAAAAATATGGATTTATGTATACTTTTTTAACTTCTAAAATATTTTCTTCCTATGAAGATATAAGCAACCGGTGATTATAATAATCTGTTATTGTTTATTAATTAGAAGTATTTTTTTTTGATAAGAGTAGATAGTAGTGTAATTTATAAAAAATATGATAAATACTGAACTTTGAACCATAAAAATATTATGCTCTGGTGATAATATAAATATGATCATTGCCCTGAATGGGAATTGCACCCACAACTATGTTTACAGTCAGAATCTGTCCCACTAAGCTACAATGGCCCAACAAATTAGTACATTAAAAAAAATGCTTAAAATATTACTTTAGATTTCTTTTGTCATAATACATTAATATAAATAGAGATTATATATAAATCGCTCAGAGATTTGTATTACAACAAGAATGTAAATGTTATATTATGTTCTTCATTTTTTCATCTTAAACATTTTTTAAAAATAAATACATCACGATTCTTTGTTACAACCTAAATATTATAGAGTAAATTGCACCACTAATAGAAAGGTATTAATTGTTATGAAATTACTGCTATGTACTAATTACCTCTCTTTTTTCTTTCTTCCGTCTTGTCAACACCTCCATCTATTACATGAGTTAATTCTTTAACATTAAAACTACACTGATTTCTTTCATTTTGTAAATCAGGATTTATTGTTGTAGACATTTTGATATAAAGCAATAATGTCCACTTCTTTATGTATAATAAAAACAAATATAAGTGCACTTAACTGTGTACACTCAATACATTAACGATACTTATATGTAAATGTAAAATACCAAGAAACTACTGTTGTGTAAGACGATTTTTTATAACTGGTTTGAAGAGTTCAAATGACGTATTGACAAACATTAAATTATTTAAGTAAAATTTTATCGAAAAGTACATTTTCTGTCAAAAAGCACATGACGTTATTCAATTTTAACAGTGGGATTTATTTATGTGATTGTCTGTCGAAATAGCTAATTTAAATTCATTTTTTCATTTTTTTACAAATGAGTGAGTATTTAATTCATCATAGTGAGATATTTAATTATAATTTTAATTATCTGTAAGAAATGAGCAAATAACTGTTGGATAGATTTCAATCTCTTATTTTTTTATTATTTTAATTTTAACAGAAAAATAATTTGTTCTCTTTTATTTCTTATAAATTTTTATTTATTATTTAGTAATTAAATAAATTAATAATTTCGATGAATAAATAGACAGTGTAGTCTATGATAAATTTTATGGTGCGTCGGTTTATCATAGCTTATCTGTACGAAACGCGCCATATTTCTTTCTTGTATGCGTTGGATCTCACCGTGCCACGATGAGGTGAGTTCTTAAAATAATTAAAGTTTTAATATGTATTTCATAATATTTTTTATATAAAATCTTTAATTATACAGCTGCGCATATGTACTATATATTATTTTAAAACAAAAACCCTTATTTTACTAATTATGGTTGTCAACAATTGCCTTGCGAAAACCATGTGGTCCACAAAGATAAATTTTATTTTTCAGTTCCTTAAAACTGCAGAAGAGGCTAGCAGCCTCTGTTATGCGATGTGGTAAAAAGAAGGTGTGGTTGGATCCAAATGAAATCAATGAAATTGCCAACACTAATTCCCGTAAGTTTTTCTTACATCCTAACCACGCGTGTTGCTTTAATTTTGGCTTTATAACCTAGTGATTTTTAAAATAAATAAAATAAACTAATTAAAATTTAAATAAATATTACAGTTAATTCTATAACCTAAAAGAATTCAGATGAATATTTATAGAAATAGCAATATGAAAATTAGAATTTCAGTAATTATGAATTAACAGCCAAACTAATAAAAATATTTAAAAATACACAGGACAGAACATCCGTAAGATGATCAAGGATGGTCTCGTCATTAAGAAACCAGTTGCAGTGCACTCGCGTGCCCGCGTTCGCAAGAACACCGAAGCCCGTAGAAAGGGGAGACATTGCGGATTTGGTAAAAGAAGAGGTACTGCAAATGCCCGTATGCCACAAAAAGTTAGTAATGCTTATTTATCCTATTTCTTATGTTTATATATGTTCTGAATTTAGCATAGCAGCCAAGTTGAGAAATATTTTTATAACCTTAACACGTCAAACGCCATGGGGGTCACCGGTGACCTCACCCTTCCTCTACCATAGCACCATATTCTGTATTTGTGAACCATGTGGTGCACTGGTGACCTCAGCTATGTATTTGACTGTAACTATGTAACCCATGTACAGAATTGAATAAAACTTATTTTCTATACGTATCGTAACATAATACACATATTACGACCAAAAGTATTTTTAAGATTTTTAATTTTTTCTATTGGCGTTAACGTGTTAAGTTATTAGTTTCCAGACTATCTATGATGCTTTGTATATTAGGCAATGCCTAAAACCGCATTTTTTACAAATTTGATAAATTTTTGTTGAAAATTATTGTTATAATCATTGTTGGGTATAAACATAGGGCATTTATCATCAGAATACAATGTATGTAGCTACCACCACATCATCTATAGCAATGGTTCCCCGGGACTACAGAGGACCTTATTGGGTGTGACAAAAATGAAGAATTAATTTTTTACAATTTGTGTTATCTATAAAAACAGAAAATATAGGAAAATAGTTATTTACTGATATGAAGTTACGATAAATAGGCAAAGAATGATTAGAAAACCTACTACCTGTGGTATATTTGCATGATTTGGCTAGTGTAGGAATATTAATAAAGAATAATAACACATTTATTTTAAATATTTTTAATGTGTTTGTTTAGGAATAGGGACACATTTTTATAAAAATTGTTGTTCTGTTCATAAGTAATAACATACTAGTAGCCCATTGACAAGTAAAATACATGTGTACTTAGCAATACAGTATAGTATATGTCAGTTAATTCAGTAGTGTAAGTCAAACACACTGCCATAAGTGTGTGTAATATTTATTTCAATAATTTCATATATTTCTGATACATTATTGTAAAAAAATATTGGTTTTCTGTACTTCTGTCACTGTGATATGGCAATTTTCACACTTTCATTCTTCTGTCTGCTTACCTAACCTCAAAGTTTTCATAAAAAGTGATCCATTCATCCAGTTTTTTTTAATATATTAATATAATAATCATTTTAAATCAAAGTAAAGTCTGAAAATATTAACATAGTTTGGGTTTTTAAACAAATTTTCATACTGAACCATTGTAAGACATGCTAAGTCACTGCATAACCTAAGTCATTAAATAACTATTGCTCAATATTTCTTAAGGACATATATTTCAAATATATTCTTATTTTTATTAAATTTATTTTATTTTAATTATATTTATTAAATAAAATAAATTGAATAAAAATACTCTTGAAATTCATATCTAAATTTCAAAAGAGTACATAATCTTTTAAAGAAAGCAACAACAAAGCAAAAAAGTATCACTCAACTCACATTGAACTTATGGTTTGAAGTATAAATAATTATTAGTAATAAAATACCTAAGTCCCAAAAAATATATAGAGGCCATCATGGCTCAGAGTGTGTTTGTGGGTTCAATTACCACTCAGGGCATAATTATATCTAAATTATTGTAATATTTTCATTCGGGTAAAGCAAAGTCTGGTATTGAATTCCATCGCTCAACATGTAATATAACAAATTTGGGCAGAAAGCACCAAACATAATATCATAACATATTCTTTATCTATGTGGAATAAAGCTGTTAAAAAAAAGAAAAATAATTTTTGTTTTAACATTTTTTAATAGGAACTGTGGGTACAAAGGCAAAGGGTTCTCCGTAAATTACTTCTCAAGTACAGAACAGCTAAGAAGATTGACAGACATCTGTACCACGCCTTGTACATGAAGGCGAAGGGTAATGTTTTCAAGAACAAGCGTGTACTTATGGAGTACATCCACAGGAAGAAGGCTGAGAAGGCCAGGACTAAGATGTTAAGGTATTATATGTTTTTTCTATAAGAAAGACACTGTAAATGAGATGGTTGTTGGTTCAAATTTCAACTCGGGGAATGGTTGTATACACATTGCTTAATTTCTTCTCTCTGGTAAGTACAACGTTGAGTTCCGTCACTTAATAAGCAATGTTTAGAATTCAGGCAGAAAGACTGCTTTTTTTTAATTTGTCTAATAATATATGTAATTCCCAGTGACCAAGCCGAGGCCCGCCGTAACAGAGTGAAGGAAGCCCGCAAACGTCGTGAAGAGCGCATCGCCGCCAAGAAGGAGGAGCTGCTCCAAACGTTCGCGCGTGAGGACGAGGCTGCAGTCACCGCCAAGAAGTGATTTATAGATAAACATAAATAAAAAAATATTTGTCCAATAAATTATTGGATGTAAGTTGTTGTTTTATTTTAACCGATTTCCAAAGAAGGGAGGTTCTTAATTTAACTATAGACTACAAAAACATTTGTTGGTGTATAAATTTTTAGTGGATGAACAAATTTTGATGATTCTTTTTTAAATGATAGCTAGTTCTTTAATTAAAATTTGAGTTATTTTTAATAATTGTACTTTTTAGTCCACCATTTCATATGAAGTCAGCTTTCTTTCTTGTCAATTTTTTTTTTTTTTTATTTTATCTGCTTGTATAACATGATTTTATTATATAGATAATAACTAGATGCTATTAGTCATAAAGTTTTAACATTTCAATGTGGTACTATTTAACATGCTGGATCCTGCAACTTTGTTTGCGTGAATTATTAAACTTAAAATCTCATTTTAAAAATATATATATATATAGATAGGAATTTCTATTTCTAGAAATATTTTTTACTTTTTTAATGTTCCCCTATACAATCTTAATTACAATAATTAGGACCCTCCAGATAACATGTTTGAAGATATCGATGATAGTGGTAAAGCGAATAAGGTATACTAAGGCCTTTGCAGTAGACATGGGCGTTTTCGTTTTTTATCTGTAACGGTTACATATATTCGTTTTCAGATATCGAGTTTGTCGATAGTTTTCGTTACAATTTAGTTTTCATATCTCATCGTCGAGTTGTTACGTTTTGTTTGTAGTTATTTCATATCCGATATGATTATTGAGATATCGATATGATATAAGAGTCAAAACCGTTTTTAGTTACGTTTTGATATATCGGTCTCATCCCTACTTTGCAGTCATTTCGTGCTCTTTTCTCTAAATATTATCCATTATTAGTCGATAAAGTCACTCGGAGTAAATTATTGCATTTAAATTATTTTCTCCTATATAGATCCTATGTAGATATCTGAGGATGAATTGTCTTGACACTAGGCTCTCTTTGTCTACCCTGCATTGCGGAATAAAATGTGAAGCTTAGGCGGTAAACGTGTTAAAAACCGTAAAAGAATAAAATCCGGTTGCGTATATTTTAATTACTTACTTACTTATTTATTGTACTTCACGCTTTGTCCCTAACGGGGTAGTCAGACGAAACGGAGGGCTAAACGTTACGGTCCCTGCATACCTCTTTCGTCGCGTTCACAGTCATTAACCTCTTCATGCATGCCCTCGGGCATGAGGACTCCCCTCATGCTTTTTACATGGCCTTCCTCCGGTATCATTGATACTGTGTTCTCGAAGGTCAACCGAGGTCTCCCCCTACCTCTCTTGCCGGTCACCTTTGCTTTATATATCTTTCTCATCATTCTTTCATTACTCATCTCGACGTGCACAAACCACCTGAGTATGTTATTCTTCATACTAATCATAACATTCTCGCTTATACCTGTGTTTCTAAGTATATCTTCGTTGCGTATTCGGTCAGCCAAACTGTCCAAACCGCATATTGTCCGAAGAGATCGCATCTCTACAGCCTTCATCTTTCTTTCGTTCTTCCTTTGACATACCCACGTTTCACTGCCGTATGACAGCGTCGGTACCAGCACTGCATTTTGTACAGCCATACGTGCAGCTACGTTAACGTTCCGCCGTCCCATCAATGCAGACAGAGTACCGTTAATCCTATTTACCGACAGCCTTTTCTCATTCATTCTCTTGTTCTAATATCTTTCTATCTATCTATCTATCTACTACAGTAATCTTGCATTCCGTTCTTTCTTCATCTTTTTCAAACACCAGAATCTTAGTTTTCCTCATGTTTGAACAGAATATTCTATGTGTTCTAAAATATTCTTAATTATTAATTACTAGTACCTATTGTAATAAAATTAAAATTTAAATAAAAAAAAATGGTATCAATGTACTTTTATAGTCATTTTTTATTCATCATATAAATTATATGGAAATATGATGACATCAAAATTATTTTTTTTGTATACAAGTACATAATTCGGCCAAAATGCCATAAGGATGAAGGTATGTTTTTAAGTTCGTAGAATATAATTTTCATATATTTTATAATATATTTTTTATATATTTTCATATATTAGGGTAGACGACTGTAGAGTAGTTGTTCTAAAATATCGTAGTCCACCTTGCTCAGGGCCAGTGTAACACGGCTCTTGTAAATGGGGAATTGCCTTGCAAAACTAACACACCTTTTGTCAATTTTTCCCTTTTTCTTTCTTTGATTATTTTTCCAACTACTCTAGATGATTCCGTAACTGGAGAATATCGTGCTTGACGCACGGACGCAAAACACTTTTATATATATAGCCCGTCAATGAATCTCTTTAGAATACCAATAGACTGTCGCTTTTATTTTTCCGGTAGTTTTGTTTTTAAGTTCCTTTTTTGTGCCATTGCATTGAGTTTTGTTTGGACTTAGGTCTTCTTCTTCTTTAACTTCACGCTGTATCCCGCATATAGCAGGGTAGGCAGAGGGAACCTGAGAACCTAGTGTTAGGACACTCCGTACTCTTACAACAATTCCGTTCCCCACTTTCCGCCGATTTGAGGTATTGCGTGATGAGTGGCGGAACGTCTGCACTTAGGTTGAATCCAATTTTTGTCTCCGGTTACAATTCAACTGTATAATGCATCTTTGTCTTTACTACAGAGGTCCGAAAAGCGCGACGACCCTATGCGGTATACTTTTGAGGCGGTGTGCGCATTCTCGCGCATCTATTTTGCGTTGACCTTTCTCGTCAAGATCACATGGACATTTAAAAAAAAATATTGTCTGCGGTACACTAAGCATCTCCGCAAGTCCTTTCTCTTTTAGTTTGACATCTTACAATATTATTTTTTCAATGTTTTGAATAATTTTCGTAGTATCCACTTCGATATTTTTGGTCAGGGGTTTTATGGGAGGCTCAAGGAGGCTTTAGGCCTGGTAGAAGGTGCATGGATCAAATCTTTTCTCTCCGTATGATCACCGAAAAGTTTTTGGCCGTAAGCCAGAAAGTTTTGTGTGCTTTTGTGGATTTGGAAAAGGCGTTTGACAGGGTTGAGAGAAAAACGTTATGGGAGATACTGCCCCGGTGTTATGTGAACGGACCCTTGTTGCAGGCTGTAAAATCTCTTTACCGACATAATTTAGCCTGTGTACGTAGTCTGTGTGTGTAAGTACGTATGTACGTACTATCGTCACAATGAATGTTTTGTGACTTTTTCTTCAGCTTCACACTTTATTCCGTGTAGCAGGGTACGGAAAGAGAACTCAGTTTTCCAGTTTTCGCCTGAATTTTGCTCAATAATCATTATATTTTCCATATTTTTTTTTTTAAATAATTTATTAATTTTAATTTATTTTTTTAATATAGTATCATTATTAGGAATAATTATTAGAACCTTATTTTTTTTTTTAAAATAAGGTTTTAAGTTAATTTAAACTAATAATCTTCAAAAATATTTACAAAGAATAATTCTTTAAGCCTTATTTTTATAAAATAAGCTTTAATAATAATAATAATTAAATAATCTAATTAGATTTCAGATTCAAATCCATGACCATCAAGTTTTACAGCTAGATGCTGACACAACACTACAATGGTTTAAAACAAATATATTTTTTATTAAAAAAATATTAAAAATTATATATTTTCATTTGTACCAGTTATTATTTACAAGTTTTATAGCTTACTATACTACTCAAATAAATGCACTCAAGTGTACGTATATGTATTTTAAGAAAGAGAAGTGGCTTTCTGGCTTTTTTGTAATATAATGGGAGATGTGCTAAAATAACAAAGTCCACCCCTAGTTAAACATCGATTAGAGGTCATATTATACAGATAACATAAGAGTATGAGGTCCGTGAACCATTTAAGAATATTTATGTGCTTTTTTTATTACATTATCTTTGTGTTTAAAAAGAAACTCAATAAAAACAAAGATATTATTTTATATCCATAAGCATTTATATTCCATATTATATTATATTTATTTAAATTATTTTTATTTTTTTGTTTTGGACTTCATGTTGTGAAATATCTGGCTGTATGTGAGAAGTATGGGTTGGTTAATTCTTGAAAAAAAAATTTGTATAAAATATATTTGGTTCCAAACTATATATATAATAAAAGAGCAGAAAAGTAAATTCTGTCCATGAATTTTTTTTTTAAAATATCAATTGGGTACGTTAATATATCGTTAATAGAAGCGAAAAAACCAATCAGTAGAATTTTTGTCTGTCTGTCTGTCTGTCTATCTGTCCGTCTGTCTGTCTGTATATTTGAACGCGCATCACGCAAAAACTACTGGATAGAAATGAATGAATTTTGACACAGTAATAGCTTAGAGTCTGGAGGTATAAATGGGATAGTTTTTATCCTGTCATTCGATTAAGTTTTCATGAATAAAATATAAAACCTACATAGACAAGTTACTTTATATACCGATAATTACTGGATAGAAATGAATTAATTTTGTCACAGTAATAGCTTAGAGCCTGGAGGTACGTATAGGATAGTTTTTATCCTGTCGTTCGATTTAATTTTCATGAAAAAAATAAAAAACCTCCATAGATAAGTTACTTTATATGCGGATAATTACTGGATAGAAATGAATGAATTTTGGCACAGTAACAGAGAAAAAAAATGTACATTTATTTAATAAGAATCATATAATCGATTTTAGATATATTTCATCAATCCATAAAGTATGAACGCATAATGAGTAATATAATAATTTTATATTTGTTTTCAATATTTTCATGATTATTTAAGTGAAATTTTTAATATAGTATAATAAAAATAATTTAAAAATCCTATGTTTAGCGCGAACGAAGTCGCGGGCACCACTAGTGTTATAATATAAAGATAAAATGCGTCGTTAGGTTTCGTCATGTAACATATTTATCTCAAAAATGGCTGGTAATTAAAGAACTAAGTAACAATACACATTTCTGCCTGCGTATAATTGGATCAAAAAATTTGAACATTTAAAAAAAGACCTAATTTTGACGTTACAACCTTATCATGACGGACAAGTAGAAATAATTTATGAACGCAAACAGGTTTTCGTGTCTATGTAATATGGTTTACATTACTCGTGCAGTCAGTATTTAATAAACACTTGTAGCCAACGTTTGTACTTCGTGTTATATAACTATTGTCGGCATAATGCCTAAAATAAATAATGATTTACAACGAGAAAGGGCGAAATGTACTTTTAATATAGAAGAACTAACAACATTTATGGATGGTGGCCCAGAAAAGACTAAAGAGAGGAAGGACAGCGGTATGTCACTATATTTATTTTCATTATCAAAGGTCATTGGCTTAATATAAATGATTAGTTTAGTTAAAATAGCTTTATTTAAATGTAACATTATTACGAATAACTTAAAAACTACTCAAGTCTAACTAAATTCGCTTGGAAGAATTTGCTACTATATTAAAAAGAAATCAGCAAATTGGTTCCCTTAACAAAAAAAACAGTCGAATAGGGAACCCCCACGTTTTTTAAGTTGGTAAAATATTATAGGGACTTTAATGCTTACGAAAATTTGTTATTTAAATCTTTTATTATTTGTTTATTATAACAGTGCGCACGCCATACATATACAATGCTATTGTTAAAAGAACTCTAGTAAACGTTCCTTACTTTGTCTATCAATATTGAAAAACAATATTTTAAATAAAATAATTTATTCAATACTCATGTATTGATTATTTGATTAATTCATCATATTTGGATACCGATATAAATATCAGTTAAAAACGTATTTAAAGTAGATATATTTAAATATGACTAGGTCCCCGTTGACGCGTTAAAACGTGTTGCTTAGCAACGTTATATGTCACTTTATATAAACATGGATGTCAAACCATGGTAGTGTGTGTAACATTTATTATATTAATTTAATATATTTTTTTGCATTATTTTTTTAAAAATATTATCATTCTGCACTCCTTCTCTATGTAAACTATAATTGTACCAAATTTCATGCTTCTGTGTCCGTGTAATTTTCGTAAAAGAGGTCCAAAGTTTTTGCCCATCGTACGTATGTTCTAATCTATTCTAAAAATATAACTTTAAAAATTATAACTTTTTTCCTGCATTACAGAGTCGAAAAAAACGTAATAATAAAGACACTCTGTTCCCCACTTCCTGCATGTGTTAAGTGGTTTGACATTCACGTTTATATAAAGTGACATATACATATATACATTGCTAAAGACAACGTTGTTAACGCGGTACCGGGGCCACTAGTAACAAGAAAAACACAGTTGAAATTTTTGCTTTCTCGGTATATAATTTCGGTTGTGCGTTGTCTGTCAGTCAATCGGCAAAAGAAACAAAAATTGTATTCATATATGTAAATTTACATATTTATTCGGAGTTGGACGCATTCCTTAAGGTTAATGAGTTGCATTACTTTTAATTGCACTTGTTATTTATTATGTATGGATGTGGAATTATATTTTTTTTTTTAGTTTGTCATTTGCCTTGTAACGATAATTTATTAAGCTAGTGTCCCCGTAAATGCGTTAATAACGCATTGCGTAGTGACGTATATGTCACTTTATATAAACATCGATTTCAAATCATGGTAGTGTGTGTAACATTTATTTTGTTAATTTAATATACTTTTTATGCATTATTAAAAAAAATATATTTCATTCTGTATTCCTTCTCTATATAAACTATAAGTGTGCTAAATTTTATGCTCCTCCGTCTGCGTAGTTTTCATAAAAAGGGATCCAAAGTTTTTACTTCTCGTATTTATATATAGATGACAAGCCATTTTTCCTTATTAACCGACTTTAATAAAAGAAGGTTTTGCAATTCGATTGTATGTTTTGTTATATTTATTACTTTACTTTTTACTGGATGAACCGATTTTCTTGATTCTTTTTTTATATGATGCGCTTAAAGCAAAAACAAAAAAAAATACTAATTTACTATTTTAAAAATATTGTTACACGGGGTCGTGTGAGATGGTGATCACTTACCATCAGATTCGAACGCTCAATTGCCTTCCTGCTTGCTCATTTATGTATAAAATATATCTTTTAAATTATTGTTTATACAATACAGATAGTATATTTTTCTTTTTTGTTTCGTCTTCAATGCAGGACTAGGGTTGTAAGACTCGTAGAACTTAATGTGTCTATTTTAATGATGGCAGGAGGTTCGTCCTCCATCTAGCCCGCGACCGCTATAGTGTCAAAGTCGAACCGCCAAATATCTAATGATGTGTTCCGGTTCGTTGACACGAAAGCTAGGTTTTCCCTATTCCGACCCATCCTTTGCTCAGAGTGTAGTGGTTTTGATGGCGACCTGCCGCGACAACTACATTATTTCCTCCCACTCCTATCTGAAGACTAGGTCGGCAACGCATGTACAACACCTCTGGTGTTGTCACCGTGGGCGAAGGTAACCAGTTATCATCAGGTAGTCCTTCTGCTCGTTTGCCATCCTTTATCAATAAAAAAAAAAATATAATGCCTAAGAGAGGCCAGTTCCAGTAATTGGAAGCTCTTGTCTACATAAATGTATATAAATTAATAATTGACCTGTAATTGAACGTTAATGACATTAAGTCTATTGTAGAATGATGAGTGATGAATAATTAAATTCAATCAATTCTACAATTATTTTTTTACGTTGAAAACGTAATTAACATACGTCTTATCCGATGTCTTTTTTTGCATTTGAAATATTTTTTTTAGCTTCACGCTACATCCCGCATATAGCAAGGTAGGCAGGGGGACCTGGGAGCCTAGTGATAAGATACTCCGTTCTCTTGTTAACATTTCCGTTTCCCACTTTCCGCCGTATTCATTGCGTGCTGAGTGGCGCAACTCAATGTTGCGCTTTGCCTTGTTACCAGATGAAGGAAATAGAAATACTAGATATGAATTATTATAAATATTTGACATTGAAAAAAAATTGTGTTATTTCTAGAAAACCTCATTATAAAGAATTTTGCGAAGTTCAAAGATGTACCAGAATATTACATGAGTCATAAAGAGCAATATGAAGATTCCGTTAAAAAATCAGTTGTACTATTCTCTGTGGTACGACAAATGCAAGACGAAGGGAAAACTGATCTGACAAATTACAGGTAAATATTTTTTTTTAGCTTCACGCTGTATCCCGCATATAGCAGGGTGGGCAGAGGGAACCTAGTGTTAAGACACTCCGTTCCCCACCGAATTGAGGCAAGAGTGCTGGGTG
The DNA here is from genome assembly GCA_033558755.1 of Philaethria dido. Taxonomy (NCBI): domain Eukaryota; kingdom Metazoa; phylum Arthropoda; class Insecta; order Lepidoptera; family Nymphalidae; genus Philaethria; species Philaethria dido. The sequence goes on from JAKGSA010000135.1 coordinate 703,756, forward strand.
ACGGAACTCAACGCCGCGCTTTGCCTTGTTACCAAACCTAGGAAATGAAAATTCTAAACTTTACATATATAGATATTTTTTATGTTTTCTTTCTTTTATAATAAATAAACTTTACGCTTTATTCCTGTATAGCAAAGTAGTCAGAGAGAATCCAATGTTCACTCCATTCGCCATTTTCCTCCCGAATTTGAGACATTGCATGATAAGTGGTGGAATACATCGCCGCGCTTTCTTTGTGTCCCAGACGAATGCTTTCTTTTCGTTATGTTTTATTTTTATTTTGATTATATTGTATCTACATAAAGTAGATAAATAATAAAATAATATTAACATGTACATGAATATAATCTTGTCCATTTTTCTGATAAAGTTATGATTTGCTCACTCACTCGTAGATTTTTTAATATAAAGTTTTTTCTTGACTCAAATTATGAAGTTATATAAAATTATATTTTATTTTATTCAAGGGATGTATTACCAAATTTGTTTCGGTTATCGACTTTAAGAGGTGGGTCATCCCTCGCTCTGCATTATATTATGTTCATGCCAGCTATACTCAATCAAGGTGATGAGGAACAAGTAGAGCAGTGGCTGCCCAAGTCTTGGGATTCTAAGATAATTGGGAGTTATGCGCAAGTAAGTCCATAATATAATTGTATAGGCAATGTTAAATTAAAATGTTATTATTAAAATACATTATGATTTATTTCAGCTTCACGCTGTATGTTGTACATAGCGAGACAGGTAGAGGGAATCTGAGAATCTAGTGTTAAGACACTCAGTTTCCTGCTTTCCGCCGAATTGAGGCACAGCGTGCTGAGTGGCGAAACTTAACGCCGCGCTTTGCCTTGTTGCCAGAGCGAGGAAATAAAAATACTGAATATCAAATATTATATGCTATTAATACATTTGTTCCCTGGAGAGCGAATCGAACCCACAACCAATCGCATTTACAGTCGCAAGCTTGTGCCTCTTTGCTACGACTGTCCTATTTTATTATTTTTTTAAAATGATTACTACATTGAAAAAAAATATTATTATTTTTTTTGTGTTCTCGCCAACATATTGTCGTGCTACTAATTACTATTTACTAATCTAATAATCGTCCAATGTACCAGGATATAAAGATATTCTGGATAATCTTACTTACTTGCTTACTTCATCCCTAGCGGAGTAGTCAGAGAGAACGGAGCGCCAAACGCTACGGTCCCTGCATACCTCTTTCGCCTCGTCCACAGTTATTAACCTTTTCATTCATGCACTCCGGGGGGTCCTCATGCTTTTTACGTGACCTTCGTCCAGTATAATTGATACTGTGTTCTCGAAGGTCAACCGAGGTCTCCTCCTACCTCTCTTGCCGCTCACCTTTGCTTCATATATCTTTCTCACCATTCTTTCATCACTCATCCTCTCGATCTGCCCAAACCACCTGAGCATGTTCTTCTGGATAATCAATATTTATAAAGTGCTAGTGTACGGAAAAGTCGGTAAGAGAGCTTTATAACCAGGAATGCGCATTCATACTCTATACTTTTTATAAATACTATAACTAGAAGAAAAAAATATCTTAATTGTCGTTTTAATATTTTTTTTGTTCACGATAGACGGAACTAGGCCATGGAACATTTATCAGAGGTTTGGAGACGACAGCAACATACGATCCAAATACCCAAGAATTTGTTTTAAACAGTCCTACTCTAACATCATATAAATGGTGGCCAGGAGGAAGTTAGTATGATTATGACAATTTTCTAATAGCTTTACTTTATTTACCTATCTAACTTTACGCTGTAGTCTCTTTTGATAAAAAATAAAGAAAATTAGTGCAAAAATTCATAATTCAAGTCTATTTTCCGTCCGAATTCTAGACCATGTGTGTCATGTGGTGGAACTCAGCTTTCTTTTTTTTTTATGGCAAACGAGCAGAAGGACCACCTGATGATAAGTGGTTACCTTCGCCCATGAACATCTACAACACCAGAGATGTTGTAGATGCGTTACCAACCTAGAGGATACAGATGGAAGGGGAGGACAATGTAGTTGTCCGCTACCGGAACCACCACATTTTGGTTAAAGGATGAGTAAGAAAGGGGAAAACCTGGCATATATGCCATCGAACCGGAACACATCATAAGATATTTGGCGGTTCGTCTTTGACATGATAGTGGTTGCGAGCCAGACGGAGGATGAACCTCCTACCACCAAACTACTGGTATACCTACCTCTTACGAGACGCTACCCAGCGGCGGAAGGGAATTGTATTCTAACCCCGTCCCCTCACAGGGAAGATTACTTTACCAAATAAAAATCATTTAATCATTCCCTCAAGTGGGGATCGAACCCATAACCATAACGTTTACAGTCAACTGCTGTGCCTCCCACTTAGGAGAAAGTGTAAATCTGCTTTTATTGCAAGATTATAAGTTAACTTTATAATAATTTCTATTGACGAAATGTAGTCTACATATAATTTAACTTAGCTTCACGCTTTATCCCTAGCGGGGTAGTCAGAGTTCCGGAGCGCCAAACGCTACGGTTCCTGCATACCCTTTCTTTTCATCCACAGTCATTAACCTCTTCATATATGCCCTAAAGATTATTTATTAAGTATTAATTTTATTGTTTGTTCAAATATTACAAAAAACATTTTTCCTTTATGACTTAAATAATTTTTCAGTGGGTCAATCAACAAATTACTCAATCGTAGTAGCGCAGTTATACACAAAAGGGAAATGCCACGGTGTACATTCTTTCATAGTACAAATACGAGATGAAGAGACACATATTCCCTTGCCTGGTATTAAAGTGGGAGATATTGGAGCTAAGATGGGCCTAAATGCTGTTAATAATGGGTATTTAGGTTTCAATAACGTTAGGATACCGAGAAGAAATATGTTGATGAAACACGCTAAAGTTTTGGAAGTAAGTATTTTTTAGATTTGGTTAAATGATGGTCTTTTTTTTCTATTTTTCTTTATATTTATTCTGAACCCTACGTACACGTGGTCCATACCTTTTGTCAACTTTCACAATATTTTCATATCCCTTAACTAAGCTTAGGAAATAAGATTTTTTTTTTCCAAAAAGAGTCCAAGTTAATTATAATACTTAATATTACTTTACAGTAAGTAAGGTTAAATGAAGGTCGAAAATTAGTTATTTTTAAAAAATACAAAACAAATACTAAAATTAAAACAAACAATTCACACAAATATCATGAAAAATACTCATCATGTTAAATGTAGAAAAGACAATTATTTTTTTATGGGCAAAATATTAAAATATATAAAGTAATGAAATAATATATATATTAGGTATATGAAAGAAGAAACTTGCACATGTGTCCGGGTCCGATGACTATACAATATTTAATAGCCTTGACCTGATATCCTTGCCATTGACCAGGAGGTTGTCCTCCTGAAAGTAATTTTAAGCATATTTTTTGTATTTTTCAGGACGGCACATATGTTCAATCTCTAAATGGTAAACTTAACTACGGTGCCATGGTGTTTGTGAGGGTGGTCATAGTGTTTGATGTTGTCAGTCATTTATGTAAGGCTGTTACTATCGCAACCCGTTATTCGGCCGTTAGAAGACAATCGCAAAAGAAAGCCGGGTATGATAGTTATGTTATATTAGTAGAATAACGCAATGCGAGAAATATGTATGTAAATATATTTTTTTTAACTTCACGCTGTATCCCGCATATAGCAGGGTAGGCAGAGAGAACCTGAGAACCTAGTGTTAAGACACTCCGTTCTCCTACAACAATTCCGTTCCCCACTTTCCGCCAAATTGAGGCATTGCGTGTTGAGTGGCGGAACTCAACGCCGGGCTTTTGTCTTGTTACCAAACCCAGGAAATGAAAATATTAATATTTCCTGGAGTAGGAATCGAACCCATAACCTGTCGTGTTTACAGTCGCACGCTTGTGCCTCTGCGCCACGCCAGGAATAATAGAATGAAATTAGTTTTTTTAATATTTTTATTGCCTAATTAAATTTTCACCTGTACATTGTTTCATGTATATAGATTTACATTTAAATAATTTCATGTTTTTTTGCTTCACGCTGTATCCCGCTTATGGGTGGGCAGAAGGTACCTGAGAACCTAGTGTTAAGACACTCCGTTCCTCACTTTCCGCCGAATTGAGGCATTGCGTGCTGAGTGGCAGAAATTTATTGAATGAAAATACTAAACTTACATTTTCTGGAGTGGGTATCGAACCCACCACCTGTCGCGTTTACAGTCGCTTGTGCCTCTGCGCCACGGCTGGCGTAATAACGCCATATAAAATATTATATAGGTATAGTTTATAGATGTTTAACGCCTGTCGTGGCGCAGAGGCACAAGCGTGCGACTGTAAACGCGACAGGGTGTGGGTTCAATTCCCACTCCAGGAAATGGAATTTTTGATTTCCTGGGTTTGGTAACAAAGGCAAAGCGCGGCGCTGAGCTCCGCCACTCAGCACGTAATGCCTCAATTCGGCGGAAAGTGGGGAATGGAGTGTCTTAACTAGGTTCCCTCTGCCTACCCTGCTATATGCGGGATACAGTGGGAAGCTATGTATGTATGTTTGTAGATGTTTATATTAACACACATTTTACTGTAAACACGATTGAATGTGGGCTTGATCATAATGATTAATGAAATGGTTGACGTTTTCCCGCTTTGTACTTCGCATTTTAAGTACGTGCGTTTGAAATCTTAAATTGAGCAAGATCAAGGTTAATAGCTCTACCGTGACGGTGGCTTAAATATTTATTAAACCGCTAACACCTATCGTGGCGCAGAGGCACAAGCGTGCGATTGTAAACACGGCAGGTTGTGGGTTCGATTCTCACTCCAGAAAATGTTAGTATTTGCATTTCCTGAGTTCCGCCGGAATTGATGTAAGAGAACGTAGTGTCTTAACATTAGGTTCTCAGGTTCCCTCTGCCTACCCCGCTATATGCGGGATACAGCGTGAAGATAAAAAAAAAAGAAAATTAAACCGCTACTGTGTCTCATTTTGAATGTCTCACCGAACACGATAGTAGCCAGTTCAAATGCTACTTAGATAATTTTTATATAAATTCACTATTATATACGCAACGTCTTAGATATACTCGTATAAACGGAAAATGGAAAATGCCACAATATTTGAGTTGAGTTGATTTTACATTTTTTATCGTCTATGAAATTGCAATTATTTTTATTTCCTATTTTTTTTAGCTTCACACAGTATCCAGCATATAGCGGGGTAGGCAGAGAGATCCTGAGAACCTAGTGTTAAAACACTCCGTTATATTTATGTTCCCCATTTTCCGTCGGATTGAGGCATTGCGTGCTGAGTGGTGGAACTCAACGCCGCGCTTTGCCTTGTTACCAGACCCAAGAAAGATACTAAATATTATTGAATTTCAGTGAGCCAGAAAGTCAAGTTCTTGATTATTTAACACAACAACACAAGTTATTCGTGGCGATAGCCGCGTGTCACGCCATGCGACTTACAGCGACCAGATTGTGGGATATATTCAATATTATTAATGAACAACTTCTTAGCGGCAACTTTGAAAGATTGGCTGAGGTGAGAGAATATTTAATTTTATATATTTTTGACCCTTTGACTACCGTGCTAGTATATTATTATGGATCAAATGTTGCAAGCTAAATTTGACTCACCGTACAGTATAGTGACAGCCGTATAGCGAAATTTGAAATATACCTTTAGCTGTGATGCGAATGCAATTATAAATAATCTGTTAAAATTAATAGTATATATGAAATGGTTGCCACTACAATATGGCGGATTGCATATTTTGGTATTACCTATCCAATATAAGTAGCAAATGGAGAGGCTTTGCTTGTAGTATATTATAATACTTCATAAAAAAAGCTACATACATAGCTTCACGCTGTATCCCGCATATAGCAGAGTAGGCTGACCTAGTGTTAAGAAACTCCGTTCCCCACTTTCCGCCGAATTGAGGCATTGCGTGCTGAGTGACGGAACTCAACTCCAGGAAATGGAAGTTTTCATTTCCTGGAGTGGGAATCGAACCCACAACAAGTCGTGTTTACAGTCGCACGCTTATGCCTCTGCGCTGGTTTCTAAAAATATATTTTTTTAAATTCGCAAATCAAATTTTCTTATTAATTTAACATTATATTACAGCTTCACTCGCTAGCGTGTTGCTTAAAAGCAATAGTGACATCTGACACAGCAGCGTTTGTGGAGCGCTGTCGTCTCTCCTGCGGCGGTCACGGGTTCATGATGTCCTCAAATTTACCCACCATGTACGCGCAGGCCACCGCCGCTTGTACCTATGAGGGGGATAATACTGTGCTTTTGTTACAGACTGCTAGGTATAAACAAAAATATACTATATGCATGTAGCAATAAATATAAAAAGGCAGCTTAATTTTTTCCTGTATAACAAGGTAGTCAAAGAACCTAATGCCAATATATGTTTAAATTTAAATTACTTTAATGTTTTCGCTCTGTAGGGCAAACACGAACTTGAGACAAAGTATTCGTATCCATATCGAAAGAATCTGTATGGGAATTGAAAAGCGTAAGAGGAACAAAATTTTCCCCATACAAAATGCCATACGTATGCCAGTTTTCATACTCTTCCGTCTGCATAGTTTTCATAAAAAGGGATCCAAACTTTTTCCTTCACTTATTAAAATAATGATTTTTGCAGATTTTTAGCAAAAACTTGGCAACAAGTGGATAGTGGTAAATTACCTCCAACTGTACAATATTTAGCAGATGTCAGGGAGGACGTTTATAAAAAATGGGAAAATACCGTTGATTGCATTGTTCTCGGATTCCAAATAGTTTCTATGAGGTAAATACAAAAATTGAATAAAATGCCTTCCTTTCCTTTGTCCCTTGCATAAAATTCATCGCCATCCTGATCGAGAGGCCGTGAAAGAGCGACTCTAAAGGCAAGTGGTTGTGGTTTCGATCCCCACTCATGGGTATGATTACAAATAAATTCCATCAAAATCAAAGTCTTCCTGATAAATAATATGTTATATATATTTTTTCAATTATATTTGACGATCAGAAAATGTATTGTTTCCAGAAAAATATCAACATGTGTTAGTAACATGGAAAAGAGAGTAGCTTCGGGAATGTCGTTTGAAGACGCATGGAACATTACTTCTGTTCAATTTATTAATGCGGCTGAGGTAAAGTAAAAAGAATGTATTTGTTATACATATATAAAAATTAAACTAATTTAAGGACATAGTGGTGCTTTGGGACAACATTTGATTGCAAGCGCGAGTGGTTGTGGGATCGATTCCCACTTAGGGGATATTCTGAGCGTTGAGTTCCGCCACTCAACTTGCGTTATATTCCGCGTCTCTCCGCGTCCTCGTCGGAGTGTTTTCTCATATGTTTTTCTTTGATTACACTGTGTTGCGGGAAAAACCGTGAAGCTACCTTTTTTAACAATATACATAAAGCTAGATTTTCGATGTTTCTTTAAATGTCTTTTCATGTATGACGCTGTTACTTACTAAATGGCTATGAAAAAAATTATTTACTTAAAATTATTTTATATTAAACCAAGATTTGAACGCATCTTTTATATTTTGTAAAATTCATCAAATGTAACTGACTTTTTCAAGTTATAATTTACATATATTTTTATTTTTTTAATAATATTAATATAATTATTTCAGGCGCACTGCAGAGCAATAATACTATCCACGTTTAATGAAGAAATCAAAAAGGCTGCACAGAAGCTGTCTCCAGAACTACATACAGTGCTTAAGCAATTACTTGAATTATATTGCGTGTATTGGGCATTGGAAAGGCTAAGCGACTTGTTACAAGTGAGTGAATTATAGAAATATTTTATTTATTTTATTAAAAAGGTGTTGTTTTCATGTATAAAATGCAAATAAAGTTTTATACATACTAGTGTCCCCTTGAACGCGTTAACAACGCGTTGTCTTTAGCAATGTATATGTCACTTTATATAAACATGGATGTCAAACCGTGCTAGTGTGTGTAACATATATTTTGTTAATTTAATATGCTTTTTATGTATTATTTTAGATAAATATTATCATTCTGCACTCCTTCTCTATATAAACTATAAGTGTGCCAAATTTCATGCTCCTCGTCCGCGTAATTTTCGTCAAAAATAACAAAATTTTGGCTTCACGTATTTATATATAGATCAGTTCAGTAGTTTTTGATGTGGATATATCTTCATAAATAATGCAATTTTATTAAATTTTTATTAAGAATTACCTTTCATTACTATAGTATTGTAGTTCTTTTGATAGTCTGAGTTTAAATGGGAATTTTGATTAACGTTGGAATGAAATTGGTAAGCAAAATGGCTTGTAGTTAATTTTCTCTATATTGATAGCTATGTATAAATTATAAGTCTATGATTAGTCTATTATAAACACGTACATTGTTTAATTTATCATCTACCTCCTTTTTGTAAAATATTCGACTGACAACTGACGTTTCCTAGGGCGGGTATTTGAAACGAAGACTCACTTTCGTATCGACCGTTGTACAGTTCAGAGCGCGTGTCAATATTAATTAAAATAGATTTTTTCTTAACTTCACGCTGTATCCCGCATATAGTAGGGTAGGTAGAGGGAATCTGAGAACTTAGTTTTAAGACACTCCATTGTCTTTCAACATTTCCGTTCCCCACTTTCCGCCAAATTGAGGCATTGCGTGTTAAGTCGCGGAACTCAACGCCTCGCTTTGCTTCTTTACCAAACCCAAGAAATGAAAGTACTAAATTTTACATTTCCTGGAATGAGAATCGAACCCACAACCTGTCGCGTTTACAGTCGCACGTTTGTGCCTCTGCGCCACGACAGGCGTCCTAAGTAATTCTCTCTATATATAATGCGTAATTTTTTTTCAGCACACAACTATCTCGTCACAAGATGCAGAGGGTCTTCAATGGTGGTACGAGGATATCCTGTTGAAGCTACGACCCAATGCTGTTGGTTTAGTTGACGCCTTCGATATTAGGGATGAGGTAATATTATAATTTATACATACATAGCTTCACGCTGTATCCCGCATATAGCAGGGTAGACAGAGGGAACCTAGTGTTAAGACTCTCACTCACACTCCGTTCCTTAATTTCTGCCGAATTGAGGCATTGCTGAGAGTGGCGGTACTCAACGCCGCGCTTTGCCTTGTTACCAAACCCAGGAAATGAAAAATTCCATTTCCTGGAGTGGGAATCGAACCCACATACTGTCGCGTTTACAGTTGCACGCTTGTGCCTCTGCACTATGACCAGCGTTACATTAAGAAAAAAATTATATGTACGTTGACTTATCAACATATTCACGTTTATAATAGATATATACTTCAACATGCCAGTTTTTATATTCCAACAAACTGAGTGAATCACCTTTGATGATTCTTTTTTTTATGATAGCTAGTGCTTCTCATGTAATCTTATTTAAATCTATGAAAGATCTCTACTTCTTATTGAGTTATTTGTTTAACATTCTTGTATAAAAATATTTCCCTTTGATATATTACGCCGCAAATTCCAATGTATATTGTTAATATTTATTTATATAAATAAATATACATATATTATAAATATCAGTGGTGAGGGGTGAAAATTTTAGTTAGGCGAGCCGGTAAATTAGGGAAGCCGATGTATATTTAGGGAAATCGGTATAGGATGTTAAGGTATTTCGTAATTACACTATCGAATTTTAGCGATGACCTTTTTTTTAGGTCTATAAGATGTCAGAGTTTTTTTGCAATTTTATACCCAATATTTTCCTGGCGACCTTATTTTTAGCTCTCACACCGCGCTTGACTTTGTTTTTTTTGCAAACCTCATTACAATTCGAGCTCCACATTTTCCTGGCGATCTTTGTTTTTTAGGTCTCATACTTGTCCTTTAAAAAGTTAGACAAAAAAAAAGACTTTGAAAAGTAAGCCGGTGGGAATCGTGTTGTATGGACGCCTCACTGATCAATATACATATATTTACAGATGCTTCTTTCAACACTAGGCGCATATGACGGCCAAGTCTACGAAAGATTAATGGAGGAAGCGCTCATCAATCCACTAAATAAAGAAACAGTTAATCCAACATACCATGAATATATCAAACCGTTTATGAAAGGAAAACTGTGATTTATATTAATTAATTTAATTATTTTAAGGTAATCAGGGTTCATATTTTTGTAATTCAAGGGGATAATTTTATAAATGGTTGTTATTTAAATCATAAATAAGTATTTATGACATATTTAGAAAATGCATAAAAATTTGAATACTCGAAAATTTTTATACTTTGAAAAAAAAAAGAAAAAAGTATAAAAAATCGAACGCAACAGGACTCGATCCCGCGCCTCTTGGAAACGGTCCAAGCGCTCTGATCACTAAGCCATACGTTCTGCGTCAAAATTCATATACGCTTGTTGTTGTTCTGCTCCGTTTAAAATTTTATACGTTTTCTAAATATGTTTTTCATTTCCTAAGCGTGTGATTAAAATTTTAAAAAGTTTTTATTAATTAAATATTATCTGTTTCCCGCGGCTTCGCTCGCGTGGTCAATGACAGTCCATACTACATACTATAGTGTATAGCGCCTATGAATTTATTTGAAAGCTTTGAAGTAGTTAGATTTTAAAATTTTTGACAAACAACAATTTCAGCGAAATTATATGTTTATTAAATATTTTTTTAATAAAAAGTATCCTTTTTTTTTAATTTATCTAAGAATATGTGTACAAAGTGTCATGATTATTAGTTGAGCAGTTTTGGTGTTGCTAGCAAACAAACTTTTTTTACATTTACAATATTAATAGGGATTATTGTAATATTATAACAATGACAGATTGAAAATATGTAATATTATTTAATGACATTTGCAAATATAATTGACTGATTAAAATATAATTGAATCATAAATAAATATTAAAATTTTGAAAATTAAAATAATTACGTTTAATATTAAAAGCGTATAATTTAATTTTATTGTTATATATGTTAAATATTCATACATATGTATGTACATACATAGCTTCACGCTGTATCCCGCATATAGCAGGGTAGGCAGAGGGAACCTAGTGTTAAGACAATCCGTTCCCCACTTTCCGCCGAATTGAGGCATTGCGTGTTGAGTGGCGGAGCTCAGCGCCGCGCTTTGCCTTGTTGCCAAACCCAGGAAATGAAAAATTTCATTTCCTGGAGTGGGAATCGAACCCACAACCTATTGCGTTTACAGTCGCACCCTTGTGCCTCTGTGCCACGACAGGCGTTAAATATTCAATTATTAATATTTCGATGTTACATCACTATTGTGATATTTTTTCTAGTAATGTTTTGCAATAAAAAATGTACCTACTTCTTTTTTATAAATATTTTTTTTAACTTTACAATTGTTTTATTTCTCTTTCCTGTGAGTGAAATATTTTTTTTAATGAAAGTAAAGTTTACTATAAATAACAAAATCTGTATCTTTTTTTATTGATTGATGGCAAACGAGCAGAAGGACCACCTGATGGTAAGTGGTTACCTTCGCCCATGAACATCTAATATACAACACCAGAGGAGTTATAAATGCGTTGCCTACCTAGTGTTGAGATTGGAAGGAGAGGAAATAATGTAGTGGCCCGAATCACCATATTATCAAACCGGAACACATCATTAGATAGTGGTAGCGAGCTAATCGGAGGATGAACCTCTTACCAGCAAACTGCTGGGAACCCGCCTCTTACGGGACGCTATCCAGCGGCGGAGGGGAATTGTATTCTAACCCCGTCCCCTCAAAGGGAAGACCCTGTCCCATCACAGGGAAAATTTAGCGTTTTTTTACCTGATAGCTTGTGATATAATTATTAAACACAAAAAAAAACATCGATGTACTAGTACATTCAGAAACGTTATGACAAGTTATGTGACTCAAATATTTAATAACTAATTTCAATATGAGAAGCATAGACTCATTTCTCCGCTCTGGTAAGTCAAAACGCGGCGTTGAGCGCCGTTATTCAAACGCAATGTCTAATCTAAGTTATGCAGAAAAAAGCGTCTGGCTGGCAGGCTGGCAGCTGTCAGAAATATATAGACCGTATTTATCAAAACAATTTAAAAATGTACTAACGCCTGTCGTGGATTCCCACTTCAGGAAAAGAAAATTTTAAATAATATTTGGTATTTTCATTTCCTGGGTCTGGTAAAAAGGCAAAGCGCGGCGTTGAGTTTCGCCACTCAGCACGCAATGCCTCAATTCGGTGGAAAGTGGGAAACGGTGTGTCTTAACACTAGGCTCCCTCTGCCTACCCTGCTATATGCAAAATACAGGTTGAAGCTGAAAATAAATAAATAAAAATAAAAAAGTCGTTCAAAAATAATAAAAAACATAATAAAAATAAAAATGTACTAAACTTCACTAAGTACTCTTTGTCTACACTGCTATTTCCCTCATAGCAGTGTAGACAAAGAGTACTTAGTAAAGACACTCCGTTCTTCTTTTTCGTCTGAAACCCACCGCCGCGTTTTGTCTTATTACCAAAACGAGGAAATTAAAACACTAAATATTATTCCTCTTTTTTTTATTTTTTTTTTAACTTCACGCTGTATTCCAAATATAGTGGGGTAAGCAGAGGGATCCAGAGAATCTAGTGTTAAGACACTCCATTTTCTTTCAACAATTCTGTTCCCCACTTTCCGCCGAATTGAGGCATTGCGTGTTGAGTGGCGGAACTCAACGCCGCGCTTTGCCTTGTTACCAAACCCAAGAAATGAAAATACTAAATTTTACATTTCCTGGAGCGGGAATCGAACCTACAACCTGCCGCGTTTACAGTTTCAGCTTGGGCCATGACAGGCTTCAAGATATATAGGTGTATAACATATATAAGCTACTATAAAAATACCTATGTAAATATCGATTACGATTTATAAAGTCACTTGTGTATTTGTCGCCGTTGACACAAGACAGTTCATTTGTGAAGTGCTTTCATCGGTATTGTATTTAAATTAGATATTTTTTATATTCATATGATTGTTATATAAAAAATATTTTTTGTGACAACAGGGTTAAGGCGAGTTTAATTTATGTTATATAGTCACGTTTAAACTAAATGTTTTTTTTCGAACGATGTTCATGTTATCACCATATAGCTTAGCATTGCGAAGGGGCTAGACCTAAAAAATTAAGACCAAAAGTTGTAACGACACTTTTTGTTATATGTAGTTGTAAGCTGTGCGGTGTGCGCGTCTCTCTGTCTGTCTTTCTCTCTCTCATAGAAAGTAAGCCAGTTATTTTTGTTTCGTTTTTTGTTAATAATAAAAAAATATTAACGTTTGTCGTGGCGCAAAGGTACAAGCGTGCGCGACAAGTTGTGGGTTCGATTCCCACTCCAGGAAATGGAATATTTCATTTCCTGGGTTTGGTAACGAGGCAAAAGCGCAGCATTGAGTTCCGCCACTCAGCACCCAATGCCTCAATTCGGTGGAAAGTGGGGAACGGAGTGTCTTAACATTAGGTTTCCTCTGCCAACCCTGCTATATGCGGGATATAGCGTGAAGCTATATATGTATGTAGGTATGTATAAAAAAATATTATAATAAGAAACAAAATTTTATTACATTTCCTAAGTGTGTAATTAACACTTTAACTTTAAGATGCGCGCACTTATAACAAAGAGTATAATGTTATGTCTATTTTATGAATTTTCACCGAAAATACCCTGAAATTTAACAAAAATAAGGAAATTATAATATATTATAATTTATTGAACAAATTCTTCTATTCGAAGGCCTTTTGTCATTAAATTCAAACACAACAACACGATCTTTAATCATGAGTATTGAATGTGTAAATTTTAAATTAAATAATTGTAGTCGGATTAATGCCTGTCGTGGCGCAGAGGCACAAGCGTGCGACTGTAAACGCGACAGGTTGTGGGTTCGATTCTCACTCCAGGAAATGTAAAATTTAGTATTTTCATTTCTTGGGTTTGGTAAAAAGGCAAATCGAGGCGTTGAGTTCTGCCACTCAACACGCCATATCTCAATTCGGCGGAAAGTGGGGAACGGAATTGTTGCAAGAGAACGGAGTGTCTTAACACTTTTTCAGTTTTCAGGTTCCCTCGGCCTACGTTGTATCCCGCACATAGGCTGAGACAACCTGAAACTTAGTGTTAAGACATTCGGCGCTATTAGGATTTCAGAATTGAGGCATTATTTGCTGAGTGGCGGAACGGAAATGAAAATACTAACTATAAATATTATTATTTATATATTTTGGTTTTCAAAACATTATAAAAAATGATATTTTGGAAATTTTAGTATAGTCAGAGTGAACATAATGTGCAAACACTCTGCTTTTCGCCCTCATTCGACACATTGCGAGCTATTTTATTATTTTCAATAATTTAGAAACATATTATATATTATGGCGGAAGTCAACGCCACGCTTTGCCTTGTTACCAAACCCAAGCAATGAAAAATTCCATTTCCTGGAGTGGGAATCGAATCCACAACCTGTCGCGGTTTACAGTCGCACACTTGTGCCTCTGCGCCACTGCGTCATCATCGTCAGAAATATATTGAATTATTATTATTTTTTTTTTAACTTCAAGCTGTATCCCGCATATAGCAGGGTAGACAGGGGGAACCAGAGAATCTAGTGCTAAAACACTCCATTCTCTTTAAACAATTCCGTTCCCCACTTTCCGCTGAATTGAGGCACTGCGTGTTGAGTGACGCTTTGCCTAGTTACCAAACCCAAGAAATGAAAATACTAAGTTTTACATTATCTGGAGTGGGAATCGAACCCACAACCTGTCGCGTTTACAGTCGCACGCTTGTGCCTCGACGCCACAACAGGCGTTCGATTGAATTAATAAAATATATAATACCACATGTTTGATATCGTCGTCGCTAAGCCCTTCTTATTTTATACGACAACCTGTTAACTATTACTCTTTCAGTTCATACATAATTAACATTATTGTAACACAATCATGAGTCAACATAAAATTATTCAGTGTATAATACTTATACGTTGAATATACTTATATAAAAAATAACATATATCATGTTTTTCACTTTAATTTAACCTACCCACCTAACTTCACGCTTTATCCCTAGCGGGGTAGTCAGAGTTCCGGAGCACCAAACGCTACGGTCCCTGCATACCTTTAATTTAAATTAATATTTATTTATATTGGTAGAGGCATAGTAAATCTTGTTATCAGTGACTCATTCTCTTTATTCTTTTGGCAAAATTCAATGTGTTACTTTGTTTAACTATATTGGGAAGACAAAATTATATCTCTAATACTAACAAAACTATATCTACCTAACTATATTTGTCTTTTTTTGTTGTAAGACACAACAGCATCTTTAGGGCATATAACAATTTACTTGGGAGGTATCGAAAGTAATTTAAATATAAAAATTACGTGCTAAGTGGAACTCAACGCCGAGGAAATGAAATTATTACAAATATTTTCATTCTCTGAAGTGGGAATCGAACCTACAACCTGTCGCGTGCGGCGGTAAGAGGGGAACGGAAATCTTAAGAGAACGGAATATCTTGACTTACGCTGAGTGTGAACCTATAACCATTGTGCTATATTAATAATTTGATAACTGTTCTATAGACCTCAATTACATACATGCATACATAACTTCACGCTGCATCCCGCATATAGCAGGGAAGGCAGAGGGAACCAAGTGTTAAGACACTCCGTTCCCCACTCAATTACCTATTACAATATCTCTTAAAGATTGACGAAGAAATCAAAAAGAAGCAAAGATGACACAAATTAATGAAGATTTAGTGAAAGAAAGGAGACAATGTACTTTCAAAATTGAAGAACTTACACATCATATAGATCGTGGTGTAGAAAATACTCAAATGAGAAAAAATATTGGTGAGTTTCTTTCGTGGTTCTTTAATATTTTTTATACGAGAGAGGTATGCGCGAGAGGTATTACGAAAATCCCTCTATAATCTACTAAATAGTCTCGGCCTTTTTAGAAATATCATCGGTTTACTTTTAGCACGTAGTTCGAAGACGGCATTAGTAAAATCTTTTAAAATTTGGTAAGGTAGAGAGAGGAGCGCGGATAGTGAAGGTGATCGTTAATGCACATTTTATAGGGGCCCCTTAAACCTGTAGGTTTAATTACGTTGGGTCGTAACCCAGGCACTCTCCAAGCTCTTCTCTGCAACGCGATGGGCAGCGTGAATTGATTGCTAAGAAGTTGCTACTCCATTAAAAAAGTATGATTTTATCACAGTTCAATGTTTGCTAAAAAAACAATAGAAAAAAGCTTTTACTTAACAAAAACCGAAGACCGATTTAAAATGAAATGCACTAAAAAGTAACATTTTAACCGATTTTCTTTTTTTTAACTTCACGCTGTATCCCGCATGTAGCGGATATGAAAATATTAAATATAATTAAATATTATAATTTCCTGGAGTGGGAATCGTACCCACAACCTGTCGCGTTTACAGTTGCACGCTTATGCAACTGCCACACATTATTCCATTGATATTGAATTGTTTCTTACAACTACAACTAACGTAATTTATAAGAAAGTATAGTTTCTAATTTGGTAAAACTAAGTTTTGGCTGCTGCCATATAGTATTATTCGTGTCTTTAAATAGAAGAAAATTAGGGAGTAATATTCACTGAGTCTTTTCTATATATTGTGTGAAACATTGGAAATAGCTTTATGCCCTTTCTCATATAGCAGCGTAGGTAACCTAGTGTCCGTAAGACAATCCGTTTTTCGCTTTCCGCCCGAATTCGTTACTTTGCATAGTGCATTCCCTCAAGTAAAGATCAAACCCAAAACTACTGCACTTTAAGTTAAGTCTAGTCACGTGGCACGATGGCTTATTTATGTATGTATTTACTTACGTACTAATTAATGTAACTAAATAAATATTAATAATATTGTAATTTAGCACTTGGTGTGCTTCATTTAAATTTTAATTTATTTAACTTGTCTATAAAAAAGTAAAAATGACATGGTCATAAGGTACATATAAGTAAAATATGTGAATAGATATACTAGTGTCTGTTGACGCGTTAACAACGCATTGTCTTTAGCAATATATGTATATGTATGTCACTTTTTATGAACATGGACGTCAAACCATGGCAGTGTGTGTAACATTTTTTTTATTAATTTAATATACTTTTTATGCATTATTTTAAAAAAATATTACCATTCTGCGCTCATTATCTTATATGAGCTTATATGAACTATAGTGTGCCTAATTTCAAGCTCCTCCGTCTGCGTAATTTTCGTAAAAAAGGGTAAAAAGGTTTTGCTTCACATATTTATATGTAGATGTATATGTAAAATGCTTTATTTTTATAGTTTCCAACGTAAATATATTTTTACCTACTTATTAAAAAAATGGGAGACGTTAAAAGTTCAGTTCAAAAGCACAATTGTTTTTGTTATTTTACATGATGAAATTCTATTATGCCTAGTTATTGCTACTATAAGAAAGTAAAGAAAATTTTAACACATACTTTTTTGAACTTTTTACAGAGGACCTGGCTCTAAGCGTGTCGGAATTTAAGGACGAAATACCTGAAGATTACTTGAGTCACAAAGAAAAATATGAGAATGCCATTAGAAAAGCTAGTTTATTTTACAAAGAGATTCGCAAGATGACAGCAGGGGGTACGCTTGAAGGTGATCAAACGTAAGTATATTTTTTATATATCTTTTGTTTTAGCTTCAAGCTGTATCCCGCATATAGCAGGGTAGGCAAAGGGAACCTGAGAACCTATTGTTAAGACACTCCGTTCCCCACTCTCCGCCGAATTGATTCATTGCGTGCTGAGTGGCGGAAGTCAACGCCGCGCTTTGCCTTGTTCCCAAACATGTATATAGGAGAATAATATAAATTAAACAAAACATTAACTTTTTGAAAAAATTAAATGGACAAAAGTTTTGTTGTAGTTTTTAGGTAACAGCTGAGCATTTATATTTTTTGCAGGCCATCTAACATATATAAAATACACCAAGCCATTTTACCAAATGGGGATCCGTTTTTACTGCATTACGGCTTGTTTTTGCCTGTAATTATTCATCAGGCAACCGATGAGCAAAAGGCTAAATGGATAAAGCAGGAATCTCCTATAATTGGTACATATGCTCAGGTATATTGTTTTATTCTTATTATTTTTTAACTTCACGCTGTATCCCGAACATAGCAGGGTAGGCAGTGGTCACCTGAGAACCTAGTGTTAACACAATCCGTTCTCTGAAAATATTCCGTTCCCCATTTTCCGCCGTAATGAGGCATTGTGTGCTGAGGGGCGGAATTCAACGCGGCGGTTTGCCCTGTTACCAGATCAAGAAAATGAAAATATTAAAGTATTAAATACTTAGTATTTAATATTTTCATTTCCTGGACAGGGAATCGAACCTACAACCTGTTGCGTTTGTGAAAACGGTAAATAAATTAAATATTATTAACATATAAAAAATCTGCATAAAAAATACTATGATAATAATGATATTGCGTATGAGTAGCGGAACCGTCCGCCGAATTGAGGCATTGCGTGCTGAGTGGCGGAGCTCAACGCCGCGCTTTGCCTTGTTACTAAACCCAGGAAATGAAAAATTCCATTTCCTGGAGCGGGAATCGAACCCACAACCTGTCGCGTTTACAGTCGCCCGCTTATGGCTCTGCGCCAGGCGTTAAAATTATCTTCTATTAGCTATTAATATTTATTTTTTAGACTGAGCTTGGTCATGGCTCTTTCTTGCGAGGCCTAGAAACAACTGCAACATTTGATCCTGACACAGATGAATTTATTATAAACAGTCCCACACTTACGTCTTACAAATTTTGGCCTGGTTCTTGTAAGTTTTTTTTTAATTTTATTATAATTATTTTTGTACCAAGTGTGAATAAGTTGATAAATCGGTAATTTAACTTTTAACAAATAAAGTAAACCAACTTTAAAGGAAACGTAAAATCTTAAAATGACAATTGTTACGAATAACTCAAAAACTACTTGTCAGATCCTAACTTAATTACAATTGGACCATATAAGAAACACTACTTATCATATGAAAAAAGAATCAACAAAATTGGTTCACCCATTAAAAAGTTATGTGGTAACACACATAAAAACAGTCGAATTGATAATCTCCCCTTTTTATGAAGTCGGTTAACAATGTATATTTTTATAGCATTTTTAACTGTTAGTTTTATCTATAAATTCTGTTTTTATCTTACTTAATTGAAAGAGCTTCATTTGCTTGACATTTTTTGATTTAGTCATTTGGTCATCTGATAAATAAAACATTTAGAATTAAATAAGGTTAGAATACAATTCCCCTCCGCCGCTAGGTAGCGCCCCGTAAGAGGCGGGTATCGCAGTATTTAGGTGGTAGGAAGTTCGTCCTCCGTCTGGCTCGCGACCACTAACATGTCAAAAACGAACCGCAAAATATCTAATGATGTGTTCCGGTTCGATGGCATGTAAGCCAGGGTTTTCACTAGACACTCCGTTCTCCACTTTCCGCCGAATTGAGGCATTGCGTCCTCAGTGGCAGAACTCAATGCCGCTTTGCCTTGTTACCAAACCCAGAAAATGAAAAAATCCATTTCTTGGAGTGGAATTGAATACACCTGACGGGTTACGGTCGCACTCTTGTGCCTCTGCGCTACGACAGGTGTTAAAATTATAATAATTGTACATACAATTAACTATTAAAAATAATATCAGGGTAACAATTTTCATTCAATACATTTCAATGCTTTCACATAAGCTAAATATATTTTAATTATATTTCTAATAAACATTTTCTCAAAACAATGATAAATATAAAAATTTCCAGTGGGTCAAACAGCCAATACTTGCGTCGTAATGGCTCAACTAATCATAGGAGATAAACGTTACGGCATACATCTATTTGTTGTTCAAATAAGGGACTACTACACCCATGAACCTCTGCCTGGTATTAAATTGGGAGATATTGGACCCAGATTTGGGCTTAGCACGACAAATAACGGTTTTATGGCAATTAATAATGTTAGAATACCAAGGAAGAATATGTTGATGAGGAACAATCAAGTATCGCGGGTAAGTGAATTTGTTTTTCATTCGAAATTTATATATTTATGAAGGAAGTATGGAAGAAGTGGATTCATTAAAACTAACTTGAACAGTAACTTAGTAAGTAACTTAGTGATAAATTTTTTCGGACTGTATTTGCAGTTCCTTTTAAAAGATATTGCGTGTTGCCTAACTCAACGCCGTATTTAGCTGTTTGCTTCCAGGTCATAACATATCATTCAGGCCGAAAAGACGAAATTATGTTAAATATATATTTTAACAGAGTGTCTTAAGACTAGGTTTCCTTTGCCTACCTTGCTATATTCGGGATACAGCGTGAAGCTATGTATGTATGTATGTATTTATTTTTATAGGTTCGCGCTTTATCCCGTATATAAAGAATTTAGAGAGAACCTAGTGTTGAGACACTCCGTCCTCCGCTAAAAATCCCTGAAAATGAAATATAATTATTTCCTCAAATGACACTTGAGTTAACATTGCATACACTTGAACACTTTCCAATTATGCTTCATTAACTTAATATAATATTTGAAATATTTTATATATTTTAGGAAGGCATATATTCAAGAACTGGTCATGACAAACTAACATACGGGTCAATGATGAAGATTAGAGTGCACTTGCTGTCCGACCTGTCGTTCCAAGTATCCGCTGCCGCCACTATCTCCGTGCGGTATTCCGCTGTAAGACACCAGTCTCAGTTAAAAGAAGGGTAAATAACTACAATTAGTATTTCAGTAGAGGCCAGTAATAGCACAGAGACACAAGCGTGCGACTGTAAGCGCGGCAGGTTGTTGTGAGTTCGATTCCGACTCCAAGACAGAAATTTCAATGACATACTTCCTATGCTCCTATATCTCCTCAAGAGACCACTGGATGGTGATTAAGAAATATTTTTTAGGTTATATCTGCTATCCTATAGACCCTTGACTTACAGACAATTGGAAGCTCTAATTTTCTATTATAATTAGCTATTAAACTATCTATATTTTTTAAACATGGCGTCTTCAAAAGAAGTATAAGTTAAAAAACTGCAATTAGTGTGAAATAAATTTTTTGAATAGGCCTTTTTCTGTCGGTTTTATGAATTCGGTACTTCTCATTCTAATAGATATAGCTTTATACGTTGGTATATTAGAAACTATAGAAATGTATAGGTAGCTGGAGGGCTCGGCACACTGGTTATTTTACTTGTCAATCTCGAAACATTGAAAAAATAAAATAAAAATATCCAGTTGATTCTAAATCCAGTGTGATTTTTTCAAAATTTTGTCATTTGCCACGCGCAATGGCTAACACTGTAATAAAAAAGAATCACCTTGCGCAGCATATGCTTATACATAACAGAAAGATAAAGATTTTATTCAGGATTTAAATCCATTACCTTCTTAACCCTCAATAGTGAACCTGAGCCTCAGATCCTGGACTACAGAACGCAACAGCACAAATTATTCATAGCGATCGCATCTAGTCATGCCTACAGGGTGGTCGGGTGGTGGTTATGGGCAATCTACAAAAGGGTCTTGAAGGAAGTCTCTGAACAAAATAACTCGGAGAGATTTGGCGAGGTATATACGTTTTTAATTATTTATAAATATTTTTAGGTAAATTATTTTATAATCTCAAGCATTATGGTGCAGCGGAATATCGTGTGGCTTTAAGCGTCATGGTTGTGGGTGCGACGGAGGATGCAGCGGGGATCGACCCGCTCAGGGAAATGAAAATTGAAAAAGCTATTATTATTTTCCTCCTCTGGAAAGAGTGATAATGAGTTTTGCCACATATTTATTGTACTTTGATCGGATTCAGAGAAAACATGCAGTTTCGCAAATTTTCAAGTAAATCGAACGACAAGGAATAGGTCTATTTGCATAATATTTTTATATTTATATATAGGTAGATACTAGATAGATACAGGTGACAAATACTTGTATGTACTGATCGGGAGTGAATAAGTTGACAAATTGTAATTGCATGCTTTTCAGAGCAGTTATTTTTAAGTTTACGTTGAATCTTTATTTTTTTTCACGCTAAAAAAAATAAAAAAATCTATTAATATTTAAAAAATATATAGTAAAGAAGGAAGAAGGAAGTCATCTTCATAAGTCTGTTGGGGATTCTAATGATCTCATGTAATAAATGAAAATATTTAGAAAGACGTAAAAAAACATTAAGAATTGTAATATATTTTTACTTATTATTTAGAAAATATTAATAAATATTATTTGTACATACAATAATTATTTCTAATTCCAGCTCCACGCTCTATCGTGCTGTCTAAAATCAGTGGTCACCCGCGACGCAACGAGCGTTATCGATGATTGTCGCTTTGCCTGCGGTGGTCACGGGTTCCTGATGTCGTCTAACTTGCCTGGCTTAAACAGCTATGCTGCTGCTTCAGTCACTTATGAGGGAGAATACACTGTCTTGTTATTGCAAACAGCTAGGTATGTGTCAATAAATATTTTAAAAGTACAGTAAGATTTTAACATAAATAAGGTGACTTTAAATTAAACATTGTTACGAATAACTCAAAAACTACTCAATCATAAACAAATTTAATAGAACCACATTAGAAGCACTAGCTGTAATAAAAATACAATCATCAAAATTGGTTCACGCACTAAAAAGTTATACGTACATAAAATGATACAGTCGAATTGAGAACCATCTCCTTTACTTGAATATGATTAAAAAAAATAAACTTATTGTCATTTCAAGTAATAAATTTTGTAAGTAAAAAATATATTGACTTACTAATTCTTCATCATCATTAGTGGCCGTAAAGTTTTCCCTGTGAGGGGACGGGGTAAGAATATAATTCCCCTCCGCCACTGGGTAGCGTCCCGTAAGAGGCGGGTATCCCAGTAGTTTGGTGGTAGGAGGTTCGCCCTCCGTCTGGCTCACGATCACTATCATGTCAAAGGCGAACCGCCAAATATCTTATGATGTGTTCCGATTCGATGGCATGTAAGCCAGGTTTTCCCCTTTCTCACCCACCCTTTCATCAAAATGTGGTGGTTCCCATAGCGGACTACTACATTATCCTCTCCTTCCATCTTTATCCTCTAGGTTGGCAACGCATTTACAACATCTCTGGTGGTGTAGATGTTCATGGGCGAAGGTAACCACTTACCATCAGGTGGTCCTTCTGCTCGTTTGCCAACCGTTATCCATATAAAAAAAAAACCGGCCCTCGGTGGGCCCTAGCCTCCTTCAACGCATTATTCCATTCCTCTCTATTCAAGGCCGCTCTCTTCCAATTTGTGAAGCCTAAGGTCTTGAGGTCTTTGGTAACTCCATCAAGCCACCTGAGCTTAGGTCTTCCAACCCTGCGTTTACCATCTGGGTTTGACTCAAGCAGACGTTTAGGGACCCTGTTGTTATCCATGCGATGTATGTGACCAAACCAGGACAGTCTACTTATTTTGATGACTTGTATGATGTTAGGGTCCCTGTACAGGTCGTAAAGTTCATGGTTATATCGTATCCGCCATTAACCATCCTCACAGATGGGGCCGAAGATTTTTGTTAGACTTACTAATTCTACTATTTTTTAAATTCTTTTAAAGATTCTGTATAAATTAATATATTAATTATTCGTATATTTTAGATATCTTATGAAAGTACAGAACGATACACTGAAAGGTAAACCTGTGCCTGAAACAGTCAGCTTCTTAAAGGAATATCACAATAAGCAATATAAGCCATGGAGAAATTCCCCGGAAGGAATCATTGATGGAATGAATTGCGTGGTTGCGGGGTAAGGCTTCATATTTTCATTGAAAATATAGAAATATAGGCCAACGTGGCAGAGAGAGTCAATGTCTGACACAGTCGTGTCAGGTTGGGATTTCGATTCCCTCTCTGGGGATTGAGAGAACAAAAATTAAGGAAAGCGAAATATTTAATTTCAACGCCTGTCGTAACGCAGACGCACAACCGTGCGACTGTAAACCCAACAGGTTGTGGGTTCGATTCGCACTCCAGGTAATGAAAAATGTATTTTAATTTCCTGGGTCTGGTAACAAGGCAAAGCGCGGCGTTGAGTTCCGCCACTCAGCACGCAATCCGGCGGAAAGTAGAGAATGGAAATGTTGAAAGAGAATTTTCTTAACACTTGGTTCTCAGGTTCCCTTTGCCTACCCTGCTATATGCGGGATACATCATGAAGCTAAAAAAAAGAAAAACATATTTCAAATATTTTCATTTCCCATTCTGATAAGAAAAAAGCGCGTTGTTGAGTTCCGCCACTTATTCAATGTCTATTTGAGACATTGAATAAGTGGCGTCAAGCAGAAAATAGGCTAAGGGATTGTCTTGACACTACGTTCCCTCTATCTATTTATGTGGGAGAAATTTTCTGTAAATTTTATTTACAAACGGAATAATATTTTACATTTTCGCAAATATTTGTAAAGTATTATTACATTCTCTTTCAACATGGAGTGTCTTAACACTAGGTTCTCTGGTTCCCTCTGCCTACCCCGCTATATGCGGGGTACAGTGTCAAGTTAAAAAAAAATATTACATAGATAATGTAATTCTAACTAATAATATCTATAAAAGACGTAAATCATGGCCACATTTTGATAAACAATTCAATCAAAAATTCAACGCAAAAAACCGTCTGAGTGACGAAATTGAACCCTCAACCTAGACGCATTGGTTAAGACGCTAAATTTTATTTATTTCTTTTTTCCTTTTTTTTCTTTTTTTTTTTAACTTCACGCTGTTTCCCGCATACAGCAGGGAGGGAGAGGGAACCAGAGAATCTAGTGCTAAGGCACTCCATTCTCTTTCAACAATTCCGTTCCCCACTTTCCGCCGAATTGAGGCAAGGTTTATATTTATATTAAATATTTATTTTTATATAACATTATTTAGGAAAATCAAGGTAGCAAGTGATTTCTTACAAAAACAAATAGCAATGGGCAAAGATATGGAAGACGCGTGGAATGCAACTGGTGTTCTTCTATGCAGTGCTTCTGATGTAAGTACATAAGTCAATTAAACTTCTAACTAATATAGTTCTAGTCATATACAGTTCGAATATAACTTATGAAAAGTTACTTATTAAATGTCTATGCCTAAATAATATTTTGTATTTTCATATTCTGGGTCTGGTAACAAGGCAAAGCGCGGCGTTGAGTTCCGCCACTCAAAACGTAATGCCTCAATTCGGCGAAAAGTGGGGAACGGAATTGTTGAAAGAGAATGGAGTGTCTTAACACTAGGTTCTCTGGTTCCCTCTGCCTACCCTGCTATATGCGGGTTAAGGCGTGAAGTTAAAAAAAAATATATATATTTTCTTAATTTTTTTACAGGCTTACGCTCGTTCGTTACTATGTAGCTTATATTGGAGCGAAACCCAGAAAATCATTCCTACAGTGTCTAAAGAGCTCGGGATTGTTTTACAACAGCTTGCTGAGCTGTACCTCGTGTACTGGGCCTTGCAAAAATGCGGCGATCTTTTATTGGTATGATTTATATAAGTATATGATAATTGAAGATATGATATGAGGCACAAGCGTGCGACTGTAAACGCGACAGGTTGTGGTTTCGATCCCCACTCCAGGAAATGGAATTTTTCATTTCCTGGGTTTGGTTACAAGGCAAAGCACGGCGTTGAGTTCCGCCACTTTGCACGCAATGCCTCAATTCGGTGGTAAGTGGGGAACGGAGTGTCTTAACACTAGGTTCCCTCTGCCTACCCTGCTATATGCGGGATACAGCTTGAAGCTATGTATGTATGTATATGTCACATTTTTTAGGTCTTCAAAGTTCTAGGATAGGAGTTTGGGGATATAAAACTCAAAACTCCTTGATTTTTTTTCATTCCGCTAAGAATCTTTTTTTTGTGGCTTATACTTAGTATCTTTTTATAAAATCATTTAAAATACGTTATTTTGTATGTAAATAAGTTATTTTCGCTTAATCACACTTTCAAAAATGTCGTTATGGTACACTGAATTTAATTTCCTCGATATTCGAATTTTGGAACATGTCACTTTCATCTATATTCTGGCTATAATTTAATCGTATAAAATGTTTCTTTGTTGACTTAGCCTTGTATTTATGACTGAAGTAATGTATTTATTCACGTATGATATTGTAAATATATTCTTCACATAAAAAAAAACCAATATAAATACATTACAAGCCGATGTCAATAACAAAAGTGAATAAATGAAAAAAATGTTTGATCAATTCTGTAGAAGACCGAACAAGTATTATATAAACGTTACTTGCTTCCTTACTAATATTATAAATGTAAATGTAAGTTTGTTTGTTTTGCTTTCATGCCAAAACTACTTAGCCAATTACCATGAAACTTTGTAGAGATATTCTTAGAAGTATAGAAAAGGATATAGAATACTTTGTATTAAAAAATATTGGCAGACATGATTGTTTGTCAAAAAAAATTGAAAATATAGCCACGTCAAATCCAAAACTCAAATTATCGCATATACGAACAATACACTATAGTAGGCGAAGCCGCGGGTAACAGCTAGTTATTTATATAAATGTTACAACAGTCAGGAAGAATAATTATTTTTTTTAAAGAAAAACTGTACAAAAAACGTACGTACGTATAGGAACTTCGACGTAGTTCCATGAGGAGCGGGTTCGAGTCCCGTTATGTGAAAATTTTTATACCTTTCGAAATATATTTCTTTTCTTGAATATTTTTGTGTTCTTTTTTTTAGCTTCACGCTGTATCCCGCACATAGTAGGGTAGACAGGGACCAGAGACCAGACAACCTAGTGTTAAAACACTCCGTTCTCTTTTCACATTTCCGTACCCCTCTTTCCGCCGAATTGAGACATTGCTGAGCCGTTTTGCTTTATTACCAGAGCGAGCAAATGAAAATATTAAATAATATTTAATATTTCCATTTTCTGAAGTAGGAATCGAACCTATAACCTTTCGTGTTTTCAATTTTATACTTGAAAAATATACATTTCAAAATATTTTGTTTTTGTACACACGTAAACAATATTTTTTATTATTAATTAATTTATGACTAAATTTTTAGTACTCAACAATATCGAAGGAAGATATAGAGACACTCTATTACCGATATGACGAATTGCTTGTATTGATCAGACCTAATGCAGTGGGTCTCGTCGACGCTTTCGATATAAGGGATGAGGTATAATTTTTTCCATTATTTAATATTTTATAAGGATCCAAGTTTTCCAGCAAATTAATATTTAGTATTTTCATTTTCTTACTCTGGTAACGAGGCGACGCTCGGCGTTGATTTCCGCCACTCATCACACAATACTACCCTGTGAGGGGACGGGGTTAGAATACAATTCCCCTCCGCCGTTGGGTAGCGTCCCGTAAGAGGCGGGTATCCCAGTAGTTTGGTGGTAGGAGGTTCGTCCTCCGTCTGGCTCGCGACCACTATCATGTCAAATCCCCTTCCATCTGTATCCTCTAGGTTGGCAACGCATCTACAACATTTCTGGTTTTTTTTTTATACTAGCTTCTGCTCGCGGCTTCGTCCGCGAGATGTGTTGATAAAAACTAAAATCTTTATAGATTGTAGATTTTATTTTATATTGATGTAAAGTTTTATTGGAATCTGTTCAGTAGCTTTTTGCAATGTAAAGTAAAAAATATTTATCCATTTTCATTAAAGTTCATACTTTAACATTGATATTGAAGTTATCATTTTTGTGAAATAGACCACAAAACTGTTGTAAGTAAACAGGGCAAAAACATATTTATCACTTTATGTGGAGATATGTGGTATGCTAATTGAGGTATCGATATGTGAAATAATATATTTATATGGTTAGTTAGTACAAATTAATTTATATGTATTTTATTGACTGGAAATCAGATTTTTTTTTTCTTTTTTTTTTTAACTTCACGCTGTATCCCACATTTGGTAGGGTAGGCAGAGGGAACCTGAGAACCTAGTATTAAGACACTCCGTTCTCTTACGACAACTCCGTTCCCCACTTTTGCGTGCTGAGTGGCGGAACTCAACGCCGCGCTTTGGCTTGTTACCAAACCCAGGAAATGAAAATACTAACATATCCTGGAGTGGGAATCGAACCCACAACGCGCCACGACAGGCGCAGAGGCACAAGGTCAGATATTAATCATTATTTATTAATGTTTATGAGACCTTTTTATTTTCTTTTTAATTTATAATTGGTATTTGTAAATTAGTAGTTTAGATTTTTTTAACAGGATGGTATTTTGTTTAAATTATTGATGTAAATCATTATGTTAATATGTGAAGGATTTAGACCCTTTTTTGTGAAAACTATGCGGACAGAGAGTAGGAAAATTGGTACACATATAGCGTATATAGATAAGAATTGCAGAAATCCGATATGTTTTATAGTTTTGTATCAGGCATACATTAAATTAATAAAATAAATATTACTCATACTATCATATGTTTGAATATACCCACTTTTGTATAAAGTAACATGTAACACGTTGCTAAGGAAACACTAAAAGAAAACAGGTATTTTATACACCAAAGGGGTTTCTAGTATTAATCTTTATATAAATATGTGAAGCAAAAAACCAAAATTTGTATCCCTTTTTGCGAAAATTACGCGGACGGAGGAGCATAAAACTTGGCACACTTATAGTTTATATAGCGAAGGAGTGCAGAATGCTAACATTTTTTTAAAATAATGCATAAAAAGTGTATAAAATTAATAAAATAAATATTACACACACTACCATAAGTATGACATCGATGTTTATATAAAGTGACATATACCTACGTTGCTAAAGACGTCGCGTTGTTAACGCGTCAACGGTTCTCTTTTTCGGTTCTATCTCTGGTGTCAACGCTTTTGACACACTTTAAATGGAATTGTTTTAACCGATTTAATGACGTATACTGTATTAAAAACACATTTCTAACACTTTACAATAGTTCTTTGTCAATGTCCTAGTATTTTAGAAATATTCTAACACTAAAATATACATATTTAATCCGGTTAAAATAGTTACATTTGTATAAAAATAAAAAAGAAAACCGACTTCAAATAAAAATGCACTAAAAAGTAAATTATTACGAATAGCTCATAAACTATTCGTTATATCTTACCTAAATTTAAACAGGACCACATCAGAAGCACGAGTGATCATATGAAAAAAGTATCATCAATATTGGTACACCTAGTAAAAAATTATGCGCTCACATCCATAAAAATACAATCGAATTAAGTCCTATTGGAAGTTTAGATGTTTGGAATACAAAATTGTATTAGTTAATAAAATTTTAATTAAAATGTGTTTGTTTTATTATAATTGTTAGAATATGTAATAAATACTGCAATGTTTCCACTACCTGTTACGCTTCGACTTCCACAGGTTGACTGGAAAAGATCTCTTCTAGCGATAAGTCCACCTTTGTCGACATCCAGTTCTATTGTCTTTTATTTTTTTATAAACTTTATGTGCAATAAAGAATAATATATGTCTTAAATTATTATGTTTAATGTTTATATTTTATGATTCATATTTTAAAATTAATACGGCCGCCATTTTTATTATTTCTAAAGGTGAGGGGAAGGAGAATAAAAAAAGGGGGGAAAAGGACGGTGGGCTTTTTGACGTATGTATGATGAAGATTGTTGGTTAAATTTAGTGAAAAGAATTACGAATACGTGACACTGGCAGATTATTTTGAGCCTGTATCGGACAATCAGACCATTAAACTAAAAAAAAGAATTACATACGAACGAACGAACGTTTATCGCACGAATGCTGGTAAACGGTATCCACTATACAGAATGATTCATTCCTATAATGAAAATTATAATACTATCGATTTTGCGGCAACATGTCCTAGTAACTTCAAAAGATTTTTTTTATGAACAACGGATGGCAAACGAGCAGAAGGGTCACCTGATGGTAAGTGGTTACCTTTGCCCATGGACATTTACAACACCGGAGATGTTGTAAATGCGTTGCCGACCTAGAGTATATAGAAGGGGAGGATAATGTAGTTGTCCGCTATCGGAACCACCACATTTTTGAGAATGGGTGGGTGTTAAAGGGGAAAACCTGGCTTACATGCTATCGAACCGGAACACATCATTAGATATTTTGCGGTTCGTCTTTGACATGATAGTGTTCGCGAGCCAAACGGAGAACGAACCTCCTGCCACCTAACTACTGGGATACTCACTTACGGGACGCTATCCAGCGGCGAAGGGGAGTTGTATTCTAACCCCGTCCCCTCACAGGGAAAACTTCTCCGCTTACTTACATAATGTAAGATATATTAACCTAAAACCATGTTCAGCCGATTATTGTTTATGATTGTGTACCCGTATCTATGTATGTATATTTAGAGTAAGCTGTGGTATACGGAGTGGGTGTTGACTTCATTAATATTTTTTTAACTTTTATTTTTATTTAATATACAATGTAATACTGTTTGTGTACCCTAATAAATGAAAAAAAAATACTTGAGGTATTTATTATAACTAAAAACAATCCTTAAGATTTAATATATCGTTTCAACAAGATTGTGGTACAGAAATCAAGTTATATAATATCTTTGAGATAATCTTTGAATTCATATACATACATCTATCGAGGAATTAGAAAAAACACAATTTAAGGTAAAATCAACTATTTATTTTGAATAAATTAGCAACGTCGTGTCGCCATTAGGGTCACTCTCCCTGACATACATACATCGAATATTTTCCATACTAATAAATCATTTATAGTTATATGGTTAGGTAGAGAGAAGAGCGCGGACACTGGAGGTGAACGTTAATGTGCATTTTAAAGGGGCTCCTCATACTTGGGTCGTAAGTCCCAGGCTTTCTTCAAACTTTTCTATCTAAAATATGAGAAGCACCCACATTGTGTATCCATGGATTTCTAAGGAATATATTCTCTTCTCATTTGCAATTCTACATACATAAGTACGTATACTCTAAATCTACATCGATATCATCAGCTCATCTCAATCCACTGCTGAACATAGGCATGCTACTGCCAGCCACTTTGCAAATATCGTTACTCTATCCAGCTGGACTTTTTTTGACCTTCACTATTTGTCTCGTATAGCAAGGTAGTCAAAAAGAATCCAGTGTCTACTATGTGTTGAGTGGTGGAGAAATGAAAATAATTTAAATATAATCTGTTTTTCTTTTTTTTTTAACTTCACGCTGTATCCCGCATATAGCAGGGTAGGCAGAGGGAACCAGAGAACCTAGTGTTAAGACACTCCATTCTCTTTCAACAATTCCGTTCCCCACTTTCCGCCGAATTGAGGCATAGCGTGTTGAGTGGCAGAACTCAACGCCGCGCTTTTGCCTTGTTTAAATATCATTCTGCCGAATGGGAATCAAACCAATCTCATTTATAGTCAGACGCTTTCCCACTGCGCCGCGATGGTCCCAATTTTCATTCTTTTATCTTTTTCTTTTATCATTATAATTGATTATAATTAGATAATTGTTTATTTTGCTATATTTATTAATTGATTGATTACATATCTAAGATTACTTGCAGCGTAATATCTTTGTTGTTTTATGCAACAGTGCATATCCTTTGTGCAACATGACGACGTATC
Organism: Philaethria dido; assembly: GCA_033558755.1. Taxonomy (NCBI): domain Eukaryota; kingdom Metazoa; phylum Arthropoda; class Insecta; order Lepidoptera; family Nymphalidae; genus Philaethria; species Philaethria dido. The sequence continues at coordinate 735,434 of JAKGSA010000135.1, forward strand.
TTTGTCATACGTATACTGATACGACTGCAAAAATATAATTTGCAAGAAAGATTGTAATTTTGACATTGTTCAAGAGTTTCATTATTTAAAGGATTCATTTACTTAATATTAGAAATAAAGTAAATGTATCTTATGCATACATACATAGCTTCACCAGAGAAACCAGAGAACCTAGTGTCAAGACACTCCGTTCTCTTACAACAATTCCGTTCCCCACTTTCCGCCGAATTGAGGCATTGCGTGTTGAATGGCGGAACTCAACGCTGCGCTTTGCCTTGTTACCAACTAGGACAAACTAGGTGTCTGATTAATACATATAAACACACATTACGCAAATAGCAGTCGTTTACCATAAGCAAAATTTTAAACCTGGTCAAGTACCATTATCATCAGATAATATTAATCCATGTCTTCGCTGAACATCGACAATTCTTATGCGTTCTATCACGAAAGAAAATGATAGACAGATAGCCAGACACTACCACCTGTTCCAGTATTCCGAGACATAACAACATAGTACTCAGAAAGCGGCCACTAGCCAAATAGGTGGTTTGAAATGTATGGGCATAATAACATACACGTGTCACCGACAATTCATATCAGCAAGCCGTAAACTCGCCGAACATTGACATTCGGCGACGTTGTGTGTCTTTCACACACTTATCCATTGTATGTTTCGCCTATCCATACTAATATTATAAATTTGAATGTTAGTTAGTTTGTTTGTTACGCATTCAGGCCAAAACTACTAAACCGATTTCCATGAAACTTTCTACACATATTCTTGTAAGTATTATAAAGGATATAGGATATTTTTTATTAAAAAAGTGTCAAAAAATTTATTTTGGCTGAACATGATTGCTTGTTAGATAATTTAAGCATCTAGCTATTTCAAAGCGTTTAAATGAACGCGTATACGCACGATACACGATACGTAGTATGGTGGTATTTTGTTTGGTGGTAGGAGGTTCGTCCTCCGTCTGGCTCGCGACCACTATCATGTCAAAGACGAACCGCCAAATATCTTATGATGTGTTCCTGTTCGATGGCATATAAGCCAGGTTTTTCCCTTTCCCACCCATCCTTTGCCCAAAATGTGGTGGTTCCGATAGCGGACTACTATATTGTCCTCTCCTTCCATCTGTATCCTCTAGGTTGGAAACGCATCTACAACATCTCTGATGTTGTAGATGTCCATGGGCGAAGGTAACCATTTACCATCAGGTGGTTCTTCTGCTCGTTTGCCATCCGTTATCCATAAAAAAAAATGGACTGTCATTGACTACGCGAGCGAAATCCCGGGTAACAGGTAGTATATAATTCGTCTTATCATAATTACAATTATACAAGTCCATGACTATTTACGCCATGAAACTAATTGGCACATGCTTTCAAATTCGGCACGAGTCTCACAGTTTTAATGTTAGTACTTTAGTACTTAGGAAGGTTGACACTGTTGAATGCTGTATTCCTATAAATATATCTAATCTAGAACATTGGCGTCAATAAATCAGATAATTCTTTTATCGGTGATGTCTATGATGTTACAATTACACTTTTAGTGTTCCGTCTTGACCTATATACCTATATACGATGTATGAAAGTAATGAAAATACTATGCTTTATTTTGAAAAATTGTATATTAAAATTTATTTATGAAATATATTTTTAGATTACAAATTAAAAAAAAACGCCTGTCGTGACGCAGAGGCACAAGAGTGCGACTGTAAACGCGACAGGTTGTGGGATCGATTCCCACTCCAGGAAATGTAAAATTTAGTATTTTCATTTCTTGGGTTTGGTAACAAGGCAAAGCGCGGCGTTGAGTTCCGCTACTCAACACGCAATGCCTCAATTCGGCCGAAAGTGGGGAACGGAATCATTGAACGAGAATGGAGTGTCTTTACACTAGGTTCTCTGGTTCCCTCTGCCTACCCTGCTATATGCTGGATACAGCGTGAAGTAAAAAGAAATAAATAAAAAATAATAACGTAAAGCACTTGTTGTAGTAATTAATAATTAGATAATGATAACAAAAAAATATTTTTATATACCCATATTAAAATCAATATCGACCAGGAAAATTGAAGCTATTGATACAATAATTATCTGAAGATTGAACGGGCAGTTGAACGGATTTTGAGTCGTTGCGTGTTTCGTTGTCAGCTTCAGAATCAATAACAATGTTAAACGTGCAATAACCGTTTTCAGAAGCTTTTGAATGATATTCATCGTATCATTCTTACCTACTAAGTAAAGCTTATTATTCTGTCCAAGAATATTTAAATAATAAAAACGGAATTAAGACCATTAAAATTTCGTGAGAGAAGTAGCTAGTACAGAAGTAGCTAGTAGAGAAGTAGCTTGTAGAGAAGTAGCTAGTAGAGAAGTAGCTAGTAGAGAAATAGCTAGTAGAGAAGTAGTTAGTAGAGAAGTAGCTGGTAGAGAAGTAGCTAGCAATAGTAGCTAAGTATTGTATTAAATAATAAAATTGTAATTCTCATATTTGATAAGAGCAACTGTTGAGTTGCTAGCCGACTCTTCTGAGCGGAACTGCATGCTAAGCTTATATTAGTTTTATGACCGACGACTCGACAATTCAAAACTGCTTGCAAAAGTGTATTTGAAAAAATAAAATATTAAATTTGAATTTACCTTTTTACTTAACTATTTTTAAAGAAACCTAACCGTTTTTAAATAACTAAATAAATTAAGTAAAGCTCTAGAATGTTACCAGTAACAATAAATAATATACGGAACATACAAAAGGATCTTCGACTCGCGCTCATCCAGTTCAATTTCTTTTTTGTATACTACTGATATGCATAAAATTGAAGTCCGGTCAGTGCGCGCTTAAAAACATTAGCGGCTTGTATTCTGCTAGAATTGTTACCATTTAGTATAAATATTTACCGATCAGTTCTGCATTTTCTATCAGTGTAATATTATTACTTAGTATATATTGTGTTTTATGGAAAAAATGGTAAAAATGAGTTTAAGTAAGCCGGTAAATGAAGATTTGGTTAAAGAAAGACGCGCCTGTACCTTTAATATTGAGGAAGTGACTAATATACTGGACGGTGGTAAAGATAAAACTCTGCAAAGGAAAAAAATTGGTAATTTCACTTCTTTGTAAGTAATATAAATGTTTGAGTATTCTATGATTCTCCAAAAACTAGTATAATTTTTGTCTAAAATTTTTAAATTTCCGGTTTCTTGAATTAATTTTTGAATTAATTATAATGATAAAAATACATATGTAATAGTTTTTTGTCACTTTTGAGTGTACAAATTTATATGTGACTACTGTTACAATAGAATTGCCTGTCATGCTGAAGGACTCTTTATAATATATAACATTTTGCTAAAATAGAAGGAATAAAATTTATTACAATAAAAAATGAGCCAAGATGATTAAGATTTCCTGCTTTTGATTATTTTCTATCCGATTTTAAAAAAGAAGGAGTTAGACTGTACTTTTTTGTGTCGTACCGCATAACTTTTTGCTGAGTGAACTAATTTTGATTATGGTTTTTTATATGATAGATACTGCTTTTATGTGGTCCAATTTGAACTTATTTAAAATCTGGCGAATGTTTGAATAATTCATATAAATTTTACTTTTCAGTGAATTCTAATTGGACCCGGTTTTCTTTTATGTTAAAATTTTAGTAGAGAAATTCTTATATATTTATGTGACGTAATAACAATATTTTGTAGTATGAAAAAAGCTGTGTTCTTTTGTTTATACTTTTTGATTGCCTTCATCTTTAGTTATCTATATATGTATCTATAAATCAACCAATATGAGAAAATATTGGTATTTTAACTCTATGCTTGTCGGAAAATTTGTTTAAAAATTAACACTTCCATCCGGATCCGATGATAGTATAATCTTTAGCTAGTAAAATGATTAATAATATATTCACGTTTTTCTTGTTAATATATATTTATAATATACTCGTACATACATACATACATACATACATACATACATACATACATAGCTTCACGCTGTATCCCGCATATAGCAGGGTAGGCAGAGGAAACCTAGTGTTAAGACACTCCGTTCCCCATTTTCCGCCGAATTTAGGCATTGCGTACTTAGTGGCGGAACTCAACGCCACACTTTGCCTTGTTACCAAACCCAGGAAATGAAAATATTAAATTTACATTTACTGGAGTTGGACAGGCGTTTTGCATTTATAATATAAATATATGCAGAAACATAAAACAATCTTTACATAATTACTTATTCTATATTTTATAAGTTATTTACTTATTCGTTTTTTATAAATTAAATTTACATACATATATATTTTTTATATTTTTTATTAGATAAGTATAAAAATATCGCAAAATAAATTTGAATAATATATAATAAGCTTTATCTGTAGATCCTTTCAGTTAGGTTGCCTGGAAGAGATCACTTTTGGTGATAAGGCCGCCTTTGTGCATTTGTTATATTATTTAAGATTTTTTCTTTATGTATAATTTCAAGTGTGCAATAAAGTTTTTCTATCTATCTATCTATCTATCTTTACATAAAAATAAGTAATAGTTAAAAAAATACATATTTTTTGCAAAAATTGAACAGCAAGTACATGTGTGAATAGATACTTAAAAAAGTCCATATGCTTTGAAAAAAAAATGTTTACATTCATTTTTTTTTTATAAAAGTTAATTTTTTTTACAAGAGCTATTTTTTGGGTCTTTCTAACTATTATTTATTACTTATTATTTTTGTCATATTTTTTTAAAAAGCGTGTTTAATATATTTTTTTTAATATAGCATTGTCATTGGTCCTTGATGAGTATGCAATAAATAAATTAATCCGACGTTTCAAAGTGGGTCAAAATTACGTTTAAAATTTCCGTTGCGGAGATATCTATATATAAATACGTGAAGCAAAATCTTTGAATCCCTTTTTACGACAATTCCGCGGACGGAGGAGCATGAAACTTGGCACACTTATATTATAATAATATAGAGAAGGAGTGTAGAATGCTAACATTTTTTTAAAATAATGCATAAGTATATTAAATTAACAAAATAAATGTTACACATATACTTGACGTCCATGTTTATATAAAGTGACATATATATTGTTAAATACGACGCGTTGTTAACGCGTCAACGGGGACACTAGCTAATAAAAATATATAAAAAAATATTTAAACTCTTTCAACTTAACGTCTTTTAACTGGCTCGTAGTGACTCGACTGATAATACAATGCGACTCGGTAATTCTATTCTATTCAATTCAATAATTCCCTTTACATATGATTGCAGAGGACATTGCACTGAATGGAGGAGCGTCAATCGATGAAATACCTGAAGAATGTCTGGATGCGAAAGCAAGATACGAAAATGCTGTGAGGAAATCGTGCTTATATGCCTCTATTGTTCAAAATGAGTTATTTGAATTAACGGGGCTTGAAAGTTTTGGGTAGGTTTTAGATAATTAAGATTTTTTTTTAACTTCGCTTTCGCTTATAGCAGGGTAGGCAGAGGGAACCAGAGAACTTAGTGTTAAAACACTCCATTCTCTTTCAACAATTCCGTTTTCCACTTTCCGCCGAATTGAGGCATTGCGTGTTGAGTGGCGGAACTCAACGCCGCGCTTTGCCTTGTTACGAAACCCAAGAAATAAAAATACTAAATTTTATATTTTCTGGAGTGGGAATCGAACCCACAACCTGTCGCGTTTACAGTCGCACGCCTGTGCCTCTGCGCCACGACAGGCGTTTAAAAAAAAAAGATAATCTTTTTAGACTTTGAATAAATTGTATTTAAAATTACAATTATGACGTATAACTCAAAAACCACCCGTCAGATCTTAATTGGATTTCAATGGGAATACATCAAAATCACTGGTTAACATGTAAAAACAGAATCATCAAGATTTGTTCAGTAAAAAGTTATCCACATAATAAAAATTACCTCCTCCTTTTTTGAAGTCGGTTAAAAGTATGGTTTCAGCTATATTTTTTTTAATTTTTTTTTTTTCATATCATATCATGAAAGATCGTACACAGAAGCCGCTAATACAATATACTCCTTTCTTTACTGTGTATTGGGTAACTTAACACTGTACGTACCACATACTCGTACGTATTACATATTTTTGTATCACTTAATAAAAAAAAAATGTTTTACACAATTGAGAAGTATAATTAAACCCATAGCCGTCGCATTAAGTCGAATATTTCGTATCTCTGAAATTGATTTCGTATCTCGTAAAAAATAAATATTCTACTTCCATAACTTAACCAGTATAATGTACTGTTTTTAAGTTAATTGTCAATTCTAAATTGTTACAAATAAGTAGTTTTTTTTATTTGATTACTCATAATGACATATTAAATGAGCGCAAGTATGTGTTTTCGGACTTTTTTAAAACATATTTTTTGATGGTTATTGTCTTTCAAAGAAAAAAGAAAATACGGTACTTTCTGAAGCAGCAGACAAAAACGATACACCTAACTTCTATTTCCATTAAATTTAAAATAATTATTTTGTATTACATTTGTCAAGCTTTGAATAAAGTGATTATTTGAAGAGTTCTTTGTTAACTATTATGCATCGAATATTCAGTTGAAAAATCACAAAAAATTGTGATATAATATCATGGTACTAACATGGTAACGTTTTTTTTTAACTTTACGCTGTATCCCGCATATAGCAGGGTATGTAGAGGGAACATGAGAACCTAGTGTTAAGACACTCCGTTCTCTTAAAATTTCCTTTCCCCACTTTCTGCCGAACTCAGTTACTTAGAACAATGAAATATAATATTTAAATATTAACTTATTATGAGACTCAACGTCACTTACAGAATATCGTCATATATTTCACTTCCATGTCATGAGGTCAACATGACTATAATAGAATACATTTAATGCCAACACAATGGCTGTTTGCAAGTGTTTGGTTAATACAATGTATTAACAATCATATTGAAAAAACTAGTTTCTAATACTGCTTACTTTACATATCTATTATTACTACTTAATCAATTTTTTTTATTAAAAGTTTTTTTTTTTAACTTCACGCTGTATCCCGCAAATAGCAGGGTAGGCAGAGGGAACCAGAGAATCTAGTCCTAAGGCACTCCATTCTCTTTCAACAACTCCGTTCCGCACTTTCCGCCGAATTGAGGGAAAGTTATTTAAATTAGATAATTAGGATTTTAATACAAAAGAAAACTGACTTCAAACTAAATGCTCTAAAGAATAGAGTAGCAGCATTATTTAGTACAACTCAATTCAACCACGCCTGTCGTGGCGCAGAGACATAAGTGTGCGACTCTAAAGCGACAGCTTGTGAGTTCGATTCCCACTCCAGGAAATGTAAAATTTAGTATTTTCATTTCTTGGGTTTGGTAACAAGACAAAGCGCGGCGTTGAGCTCCGCCACTCAACACGCAATGCCTCAATCTGACGGAAAGTGGGAAACGGATTTGTTGAAAGAGAATGGAGTGCCTTAACACTGGGTTCTCAGGTTCCCTCTGCCTACCCTGCTATATGCGGGATAAAGCGTGAAGTTAAAAAAAAAATAATAAAAAAAATATATATTCAACTGCCGATTACGAATAGTTCATGAGGAGGAAAATACAGAATAGATAGTCCTAGTCCTAGTGTCTTTCTGCTTACATCGCAATTTAAAGAAATGACATACATACATTTCTTCACGCTGTATCCCGCATATAGCAGGGTAGGCAGAGGGAACCTAGTGTCAATAAGACACTCCATTCTCCACTTATAATATCATAATACGAAGGTTAATAATGAATTTGTAAATAAATTGGGTTCAAAATTTCGAATCAATATTGTAAATGAGACAAATAACTATTAAAGAATTAAATTTAAGAGTCCTAATTCTCCTTAAGCATTTACATTTGTTATACCTCAAATTCAAAATTCAACTTCACGCTGTATCCCGCATATAGCAGGGTAGGCAGAGGGAACCAGAGAACCTAGTGTTAAGACACTCCATTCTCTTTCAACAATACCGTTCGGCTCCGTTCCGTTGTTATACTTAATAAAAAAAATTATTTTTTCCGATAATATCTTCGAATATCTAATGTTGACGTTTACCCTCATCTATGTAAGTTTTCATATACATAATTTATGATTAATTATTTATGAGAAGGTAATTTATTATTTTAAAAATATTATAATATTTTATTTATTATATTTCTATCCAGGTCACCAGTCCTTCGACGTGTATCAGATGCTTTTTTTAAAGATATGTCGCCATTTCTACTGCATATCGGCATGTTCGTACCGACTCTATTTGGACAATGCACACCGGAACAACAGTCCAAGTGGCTACCAAGGGCACTGAGCATGCAAATTGTTGGTGCTTATGTACAGGTATTTATAGTTTTCTTTGGTTCCACGTTTTTTTTTACATAAAGCAGGGTAGGGAGAGATAGAGAGTAAGGGAGAATCTAGTATACGACAAGTTCTCTAGTTTCTATGCTTTTTTAGACACATTGTTTGTTGAATTTTTTTTAATATAAATTCTTTATTGATTAAAATACATATAATAACAATACATTTTTTCTTAAAAGCAATATGTTAGCGTGAATATAATATACTTTACCAGGCTAACGGCGCCTTCAAAAGTTTAGAATAATGTGATTAAACAACTCTTAAACAAGTGTGATTTTAAATTAAGGAACACCACACAAATAATTTCGATATTCGATGGAAAAAAAATATCGTTACAAAGTTTGTTGAGTTTGTTGAGTGGCGGATCTAATAATGAGATCTTTGAATTTCACCATTGTTATACATATGAAATAAAACTGTTTTAAACGGATTAATCGCGTATAATTTAGTATTCGCAATTACATATTTGTAAGCCCGACGTTTCGAACACTTTACAGTAGTCCGTTGTCGCAAATAGACAGGTAGAGTTTACCGCCTATTAAAATATACGCGATTAATCCGGTTAAAATAGTTTAATTTAATAATGGCGGATCCAACTTCGGAGCGGAGCTTTGTCTTATCGGACAAAGTATATCGAAAAAAGGAAAACCGAGTTTATATGAAATGCACTGAACAATAACATTTCGAATAACTTAATAACTACTCGTCAGATAATTTTAAATGGGACCACATCATAAGCTGCTGGCTATATTATAAAAAAACAATCATCAAAATTAATTCTCTCGGTAAAAAGTTAACTCATAAAAAAGTACAGTTGATTACCCTTTTCTTTGTTTTTTCTTTTTTTTTTTGTGACGCTGGGAAATGCTTTTTACGCAGACCGTCCGCGCGCAAGACAGAAAATGTCTTGCGGGGACGAACGGTACTGTGGGGCTCACCTGCCAGCCCGATACTACCCACTAAAACCCAGCGGAAACCCTCTCCACCAATATGAGGCGCCGCAACAGTCGAATACCGAACCTAACCTTTTCCTTTTTTGAAGTCGATTAGTAAATAATATCTTTCCATATTTACAGACGGAGCTCGGTCATGGAACGTTTATAAGAGGACTGGAAACCACAGCCACTTACGACCCAAAGACCGAAGAGTTTGTTCTACATAGTCCAACGTTAACATCGTACAAATGGTGGGCTGGAGGACGTAAGTTTAATATCTCTTGGTGAAAATGTACCTACGGCATAAAGTTTTCGAGATTCTTTTAAATTTTAAATAAAACTGGTTTAACCGGATTATTAGCTGCAAATATTTTGAAAATCGGATGGATAGATACATTTTTCAAAACACAGGTACACTAAAGTGGCGTTCGTATGTTAATTGATACAATTGATATATCATTTATTGATATGTCTACTGTCATCGATATCTCGAAGTCAAAGTCAAATAATTTTATTCAAAATAGGAAGTTATATGCTTCATTTTTTGAACGTCAAATAAGTTACCACCGGTTCACTTTTAATGCCTCAAACCTGAGAAGACCGGCGCAAGAAACTCAGAAATCTATATTAATACCTTAGCTGCCTCATGTGCTGCCCTAGATTTTTGCAGATTGAGATGACTCTATTCCTTCCTCTGGTGTGGTGGATTAAAGACATCAAAGAATTTATGTCTAGGTTCTGGTCACATAAAAGGCAGTTTTAGATTCAGTTCTACATTTGTAACACACACAGGCACACACTGTTTGAAAAAATGTTTTATGTCTTATTTAATTTATTTATTTTCTTTGTGGTTATGCAAGTCATTACGCCAAAGCTCTAGTAGAAAGTAGGATAAACAATTAATATGGTTTATTCTGTCATATTTTTGATACTATTGGTGCACATGACCCAGATCTTAGGTATTGCTTGAAAAAGGGGTTGGCAAAGATATGAATCACGCCTTATTTTAAAGTAACTTTTATCTGTAATGTATGTATAGTAATATATTTTTTAATAAAAAATTTAATTGCGTCCATTATTTATTATATTGTTTTAGTCAATTATTATACATATTATATAAAACAATTTATATATTTAAGTCAACTTTTCAACATAATAACGCCTGGTATGGGTATTTAGTTACTGCCATATATTAAAAAACCAAAAACTAAACCAATCTAATCTGTAACTTTCAGTTGGACGTACAGCCAACCATTGCATCGTTGTAGCCCAACTTTATACAAATGGGAAATGCTATGGTACTCACTTATTTGTAGTACAAATACGTGATCTGGACACTCACGAGCCCCTTCCAGGTATAAAAGTTGGAGAATTGGGTCCACGCATGGGCTTTAATACTGCTGACAATGGATTTTTAGCTTTCAATCAGTATAGGATACCTAGAAATAATATGCTTATGAAGAATGCTCAAGTTGAAAAGGTACGCATGAAAATAATTAATATTTTTTTTTTTTTTTACTTTTATGCTGTATCTCTTTTAATATATCCCTTTCCCACTTTCCGCCGAATTAAGGCATTGTGTGCTGAATGGTGGAACTCAACGCCGCGTTTTATCTTGTTACCAGGGCGAGGAAATGATAATACCAAATAGTATCTAATACTTTCATTTCCTGGAGTGGGAATCGAACTCACAACCTGTTGTGTTTACAGTCGCACGCTTATGCTTCTCCGCCGCTACATGCCTTAATATTATGTTATTTATAGATTATTTTATTTCATTTTGTTAAGCCTTTACGTCATAAAAAACATAATAAAAAATATTTTAGCATGAATAAAAAAAGAATTTATTGACTTTTTTATTTAATGTAGTTAACTTTTTATATCGTTGAAAAACAATATGTTTTTATCTTCGTATATATATATATATATATATATATATATATATATATATATATATATTTATATAACTTATATATGTATATATTTTTTTGTTATTTAAACACTATATCCTTGAACTGAGCTGTCCTTCTCGTGGTTAGCAACTTTCATTATTTACTTTGATCACTTAGATGAAAAACAAAATCATGGATTATACAGAGAAACGATTGCACATTTTTTTTTAGCTTCACGCTGTATCCCACATATAGCAGGGTAGGCAGAGGGAACCTGAGAACCTAGTGTTAAGACACTCCGTTCTCGTTCAACATTTCTGTTCCTCCTTTATTAATTTATCCTTATCTATTAAATCGTTCCTTATCTATTTTTTTTTTTATAACTTCACGCTGTATCCTGTATATAGCAGGGTAGGCAGAGGGAACCAGAGAACCTAGTGTTAAGACACTCCGTTCCCCACTTTCCGCCTAATTGAGGCATTACGTGCTGAGTGACGGAATTCGACGGCGCTCTTTGCCTTGTCACCAGGAAATGAAAATACTACATTTCCTGGTGTGGGAATTGAACCCACAACCTGTCGCGTTTACAGTCGCACGCTCGTGCCTCTGCGCTACGACAGGCGTTTATCTATTAAGTTACAATATTTTCCTTCCACACTACTATAGATGAGGCCAGTAGCGGCGCAAAGGCATAAGGGTGCGACTGGAAACGCGACAGGTTGTGGGTTCAATTCCCTGTGTGCATAATAATTATTTAGTATTTTCATTTCCTCTCTTTGGTAACAAGGCAAAGCGCGACGTTAAGTTCCATCACTCAGCACGTAATGCCTCAATTCGGCGGACACTGGGGAACGAAAATATTAATAGGACGGAGTGTCTTAACATTAGGTTCTCAGGTTCAGTTGTGCAGGATACAGTGTGAAGCTAAAAAAAAAATAAAAATAAAAAAAAAAATCCATATAGTACAGTATAAATACCTATACTTATATGTTTTCCATATCTTCATTTTTGGTTTCCAGGATGGTACTTACGTGAAAGTAGCAAGACATGGGAAACTGACGTATGGTACTATGGTGTTGATACGAGTCAATTTAGTTGGGGAAGCCTCTTTCAATCTCGCTAAAGCTGTTACTATTGCTGTGCGATATTCTGCAGTTCGACGACAATCTGAATTAAGACCAGGGTTAGTATCTATATACCATCATATATAATAGTATCTATATACTAAGGGATATATCTATATATATCCTAATTATAAAAAGACAGAAGATTCTGTGACAATAGTTGTCGAATTTGGTACACATATAAAGCTAAAGCGTGCTACTGTAAACGCGACAGGTTGTGGGCTCGGTTGCTTCTCGGGAAAATGGAATTTTTCATTTCTTGGGTTTCGTAACAAGGCAAAGCGCGGCGTTGTGTTCCGCCACTAAGCACGCAATGTCTAACGCAATTTAGCGGAAAGTGGGGAATGGAGTGTCTTAACACTAGATTCTCAGGTTCCCTTTGCCTACCCTGCTATATGCGGGATACAGCGTGAAGCTGTGTATGTATATATGAATCTAGACTTAAAATTTGAAAATTAAAAATTATATGTGACATAATTGTTATATTTTAACCGGTTTCAAAAATAGGAGGTTCTCAATTTGACTGTATTTTTTATGTGACTTTTTATTAGGTTTGCTTCTGAAGTGGTTCCATCTAAGTTTAGTTAACACCTGACGTGTAGTTTTTGAGTTATTCGTAATGTTACTTTTTAGTGAATTTTATATGAAATCGGTTTTTCTTTCTTAAAATCTTTTATAAATAAATTATTTCATTAAACTATACTATCAATTCTTAGTCATAATTTGAATAATATAGTAATATTAACTTTATGAAAAACAATTCTTACTTGTATCCCATGACCAGAGCTCCAGAACCTCAAATCTTGGACTATCCAACGCAACAGCATAAACTTTTCATTTGTATAGCGACGGCTCACGCGTTAGAATTAACTGCTTCGTGGCTTTGGAAGACTTTCACGGCGGTACAAGCTGACATGAAGCAAGGGAACGTCGACACATTACCTGAGGTCAGTATTCTTACATGTGTACCCCAATATACATTTATTAATAAAAATAGAATGTATCTAATTTATATTTTTCCCGTAGAGTGGACGAAACCAATGATGCAAACAAAAAAGATAAATTTTTATTGTCTTTATTTTCTATGTTTGTATAAAACATAACTTCTTGATAGTAACAGAAACAAGTTGTTTATTTTCTTAAATTTTTATTTCCTATCGAACTTCTAAAAGCAGTTTCAATTTTATTTTGTTGTTTAATGCAAAAAATCATTCCAAATACATAGCAGAAAAATGTTTGAAAGTTGTTTGCGCTGCAGCCAGAAGAATTTTCTAGCGACATTGACCATCGTTTTACTTGGTCATGACTTTGTAATTCGATACAATAGATTAATCTATTGTAAAAAAGTTAATTTTTTATCCTGATGATTTCTTTTCCCAGCTCCACGCCCTATCCAGTTGTCTCAAAGCAATAAGCACATCTGATGCAGCGGTCTCCATAGAGCAGTGTAGATACGCGTGCGGCGGACACGGGTACATGATGTCCTCAAATTTGCCATATCTGTACGGTTTCGTTGCCGCTACGAGAACATATGAGGGAGATTATACTGTGTTATTGTTACAAACGGCTAGGTATGTTTGGTTTATTTATGTTTTTTTTTACCTTCACGCTGTATCTCGCATATAGCAGGGTAGGCAGACGGAACCAGAGAACCTAGTTGTAAGACACTCCATTCTCTTTCAACAATTCCGTTCCCCACTTTCCACTGAATAGAGGCATTACGTGTTGTGTGGCGGAACTCAACGCCGCGCTTTGCTTTGTTACCAAACCCAAGAAATGAAAATACTAAATTTTACATTTCCTGGAGTGGGAATCGAACCCACAACCTGTCGTGTTTACAGTCGCACGCTTGTACCTCTGCACCACGACAGGCGCTATTTATATGTGATGTGATGTTATGATAATTATAACCGAAAAGAAAATTACTTAGGCATCAGATTGTCTGAGTTCAATGTAACCATATATTAATGTGAAAAATGATGCCATCATGGCGCAGTGGGATAGTGCCTTACCGTAAGCATGAGTCATTATTGGTTTGGGAATCCCCAACTCTGTAAATTAATATAATTAAATCATCCTAATGTCTTTATTCTGGTAAGGATTCAAAATTTCGTTTTGAAATAAAAATCAAAAAACTTCGTTCTGGCCTAATGTACTTATGAAAGGGCAGAAATGAAAAATATGATATTAGAGATGTCCTAACTAGCAATTCCTTTCTTTGTTATAATTTTTCAGTTATATTAGCACATATTATTAGTGTTAGTAAAAGATATTTCCTTTTGTACTTTAACTGTTTAATCGAAATAAGAAATGTCTTAAATAAATAGGTTTCTAGTAAAGGCCTGGGAACAAGCAGAAGCTGGAAATAAATTGACTCCTACAGTGGCTTACCTTAATCGCTATTTCAATACTAAGGCCAAAGTCCAATGGGATAATACTCCTGAAGGCATTATCAGGTCATTCCAAGCAGTATCGGCAGGGTGAGTATTATATGTTAAAATTTAATTATTTTCAATTGCAAAGCAAACTTGCTCAACAATATTACTATATTAAAACGTGAAAGATACATTTTATACCCTTTTTGCCTTTTTTTCCATCGAGATATCGAAATTATTTGTGTTAAGTTAAAAATCACACTTCTTTAAGAGTTATTTAATCACATTGTTCTACTTTTTAAACTTTTGGAGGCGCCGTTAGCCTGGTAAAGTATGTATTTCTATATTCACGCCAACATATTAATTTAAAAAAAAATGTATTGTTATTATATGTATTTTCAATCTAAAAAAAAATTTAAAAAAAACCCTTTTTGCGAACTTGAGTAACTGACAATGGCGAAGTTAAGGTCTAGATAAGAAGTAGCGGTTGTAAAGACCAATATTTCTCATAATGGCGAACGGACTTAGAGGATTAGAAGATTAGACGGACTAATGCAATCATTAGAAATAGTTTCTAAGATTGTGTTAATTTTAATATGATTAAGAACATGACAAATACGTTACTTGTAAGAATTAATGAACAGTAGAAATTACAGCTGCGAGCAAAAGTATTAGGCACCGCCTTTTTTTTATTTCTGAATAGGAAAGTTATGTACTCGTAAGTATTTTATAGTCATGGTTTTGTTTCTGGGGTATGTTTACGTTAAAATAACCTACAAACCTTTTATTATGGTATGCAGATGTGCAATAACACATTGTTTCTAAAAATTAGCTATTTTGCTAAATTTTAGATTATAGAGGTATGGTATAGTCAGAGCTTGAAGCGAATACATGTGCTGAGCGTGAATATTTCTATCTTATTCATAGAGAGTAATATTCGTATCGTGAATTATGCCTAAAAAATCTGAATCTGAAATGCAGAACAGCGCCTAAAATTTAAGATTTTACACGAACAAGGTACGTCACAAGTAAAAATAGCCCAAGAAGTAAAATGTTCACGTTTCCGGTTCCAGATACCGGCTTCCATTAATACAGGTCAAAAACAGACAGGAAAGGGGTCACTACCGATTGTAGTGACTGATTGTTGATTAGGCAGTCTTTACTAGACCAAACAGCTATTGACCTCGCTGCAAGACAATCGGAGGTAAAAGGTAAACCTGTGAGTGTCCATACCGCGAGAAAAAGATATCTTAAAGCTAGAATAAAAGGTTTCAGAGCGAGAAAGAAGCCATGGCTTTCGGAGCACCATATAAAAGCTCGGTTGGAATGGGCCCTAAAACACAAAGATTGGACCGTGGCAGATTCGGTCGAATATACTGTGGGCTGAATTTAACTTTGTGGTACGGCTATTAACTTTAAATACTTTATGTTTCAAAGTATATATAAATGAAATTTGGTTCTGTCATAAAAATTCAACCGTTTTAAAGGTAACCTGTTTTTTCTCTTAAAACTGGTGTTTGGAAGTCCCGGTACAGCTTATGTAAGGCGCCGAGTGGGGGAAGAATACAATCCAAAGTGTTTGGTACCTACTGTTAAGCGCGGTGGAGGCTCAATTATAATTTGGGGTTGCATGGCAGCCGATGGAGTGGACTAAATGGTGCTCTGTGAGGGACAAATGAATAGTAAAAAGTACACTGGAGTCCTAGAAACAGTTCTAGGACCATCGATAATGATAATTTACGGTGATACGAATAATGAAGGCGTCAAATTTCAGCAAGATTACGCGACTTGTCATACTTACTCTATGGCCTGGATGAAAGAAAATGGCATAGCCCTTTTAGACTGGACCACCATAATCACTAGAACTCAAGCCAATTAAGCATATTTGGTCAATTTAGAAGAAAAACAGACGGAGACACTGAATAACCAACAAAATTTCCTTACTGACAACAATAAAAAAATAAAGGAAAAAAATAGTGTTATATAACACCTGAACAATGTCTTAAGTTAATTGAAACTATTCCAAAAAAGTGGCTCCTGCAATGAAATCGAAAGGTGGATCCACAAAATATTAACTAAGGTATTTTAATAAAGATAAAAATTAAATAAAAATATTTTATTTATATCACTTTGCATATCCTATAAAAAAACAAGCAGTTCAGTAGGGTGCCTAATACTTTTGCTCGGGGCTTTATATATATATATTTTTTATGAATTAAATTACATCCACGGGCTCACACTTGCCCGTGCCTTTTGTTTCTTTTTTTTTATTTATTATTTGTTACATTTGCAGCATACTTAAATGGAACAACCTAATTGTATCTTACAAATATGGTGAGATCCTCACCGACTGACTTCTTTTTTTTCTTTTTTTTTCTTTTCTTTTTTATGACCAGGTTAGCGAAAGTTATCAAGGCGTACGTTTTACTTTTTCTCATATCGCTAAGCTTGCTGATCACTGCCCCCATGACGGCGTCATCGCGTTTGGCGATGGCGTTTCTGAGGCAGTGCTCAGCGATTTCCTTCCCCGAAGCCCCCATCACTAAGCATGTATTTATGTTTAATATTTCAATATAATTATTTTATTAATTATATTTATAAATTATCTTACAATTTTAGAAAAACAGCATTATGTGTGAAAAGTATAAGGGATAGAATGAAAGTAGGCAAGGACTACGAAGAGGCGTGGCTTTTGACAACAGTACAATTAGTGAGCGCTGCTGAGGTAAGATTATGATTTTATTAAACAAATATTTGCAACTTTGTTTACGCAGAATTACGTAAACGTTTAATGTTTTCCGTAGAAATATCGAGAAGTCCTATCTTAGTTCTTTCCTACAATCTCCAAGGAATATATACGTCAAATTTAATAAGAAAAAATCCCTGTGAGGGGACGGGGTTAGAATACAATTCCCCTCCGCCACTGGGTATCCCAATAGGCAGGTGGTAGGAGGTTCGTCCTCCGTCTGGCTCGCGACCACTATCATGTCAAAGACGAAACGCAAAATGATTTCCCCTTGACCACCCACCCATTCCCAAAAATTTTGTGGTTCCGATAGCGGACTACTACATTGTCCCCCCCTTCCATCTGTATCCTCTAGGCAACGTATCTCGGCAACGCATCTACAACATCTCTGGTGTTGTAGATGTCCATGGGCGAAGATAACCACTTACCATCAGGTGGTCCTTCTGCTCGATTTCCATCCGTTATCCATAAAAAAAATGTTTTCTCGCGTTCACTAGTTAATAAATACGATAAATGACATAAATTACGACTTTTGATACATTTTCCTATTTTCCACAGGCTCATTGTCGCGCAGTGTTAATAGACACATATTGGAATGAAGTACAAAGATTGACTGAAAGTGCCAGTGAAAATGTAAGGAGTATAATGACTCAACTAGCGATGTTGTACTTGTTGTATTGGGTACTAGAGCGGACTGGGGATCTCTTACGGGTAATTTGTTGTTATATATAAATATATCTAATAAACATTTTTCACAACAAAAAATATTGTTACCGTTGCCTTAACGTACTAGCCTAGGTATATTAATCGATTAAGGTGCATATCCGATCCTAAAGTATTTTACTTATTTTTTTTTCTTAACTTCACGCTGTGTCCCGCATATAGCAGTGTAGGCAGAGGGAATCTGAGAACCTAATATTAAGACACTCCGTTCTCTTTCAACAATTCCGTTCCCCACTTTCCGCCAGATTGAGGCATTGCGTGCTGAGTGGCGGAAATCAACGGCGCGTTTTGCCTTGTTACCAAACCCAGAAAATGAAAATACTTAATTTCCTGGAATGAGAATCGTACCTACAACCAGTCACGTTTACAGTCGCACGCTTGTGCCTCTGCGCCACGGCAGGCGTTACTTAGTTAATTGAATTATGCTTAAAATGTTAAAATGATGTAGGGAGACCATTATGACACGGTTGGTTGTCGATTGAATCCCCATACGGGGCTAAGTTAACAGCTTAACCCCGAGTGGAACATAACAATGTTATTTGAATAATATTAACCAGGAAAGGGAAATGAAAATAATTTAAATATTTCCCCGAGTAGGAATCGAGCCGACACCTAATCGAGCTTACAATCTAATGTGCCGAAATCGCCGCAATTGAGACAACAAATTAAAACTTCCACTTTAACTTTATTATTTATATTCTCTTAATAAAACATATTATTTATTATATCATATTATCTAAAACATTTTAACAGTATTCATCAATATCGGAGCAAGACATAGATCTGATACAAAGACAATATGAAGAACTGCTAGAAGTTATTCGTCCTAATGCCATTGGACTTGTAGACGCATTTGATCTAAGGGATGAGGTAAGCTTTAAAATTATTTAAAATATGTTATTATTATTATGTATCTCATTATAGATTCTCGGGTTCATAGGAACCCGGTCCTTTGGAAGGCTTGCGTGGGCACATAGGTCTAACACGTAGAGGTGCCTTTAAGACAACAATATTTTTAATCTGACGCATTGACCGGGAACAATCTCTGAGTAACCATAGGTAATTGCTCAGAGATGGTCACCAGTTAATGCGTAGGAGCTATGGAATATATAGAAAACTAAAATAGGGCTATGGAATGGAGTTTGGACTGGGCTATTGATTGAGACTACCGGACGTCAGCCTTTCAACAGTCTCACATTGTCATAGTCTAGGTTAGCGGACGGTGACTCGTCTCCCACTAGGTGGGCCCCCACAAAGCGGCGTAGTGCCTCGGGCGCAATATCGGTGTGGTCAGCTAAGGGTGTCGAGAGCTGTGCACCGGTGTCACCATCACGAGCGCGCTCGTGAGCGGTTTTCCCCGCTATTACGTAGATTGAGCACTTCCACTCTTCCGAACATATAGCTCTTGCGCTCCACTTTGCCGGCCAATGAAGGCAAGCCAGATATAGGCAGAAGTAGATAAATTACAATTCCGCTCCGGAGTTCTCAGGTCCTTGGGGTCGCCGCTGCCCAACAGCTCGCTATAAGCTGCCCATAGGGCTTATGATTATTAATATTTAAAATACTTTTCGTTAAAGTAATATTAATTATATGGTGAAGTATATGAAATATAATTAAATCGTTTGTTCTGTTGCAAATTGCTTCAAGGAAACGAAATCCATAAAAAAAGATGTAAGTGCAATTATTTTTTTATAGCTTTTAGACATATCTTTTGCCAATATCCGCCCAAAATCGAGATATTGAGTGAGAACGACGAGTATATGTTGAGTGGCGAACTTCACGCTGTATCTTACATATAGCTGGGTAGGCATAGGGAACCTAGTGTTAAGACACTCCGTTTCCCACTTTCCGCAGAATTGAGGTATAGCGTGTTGAGTGGCGGAATTCAACGCTGCGCTTTGCCTTGTCTCAGATTCCCGCTGCCTACCCTGCTATATGCGGGATACAGTGTGAAGTTAAAAAAAAATTGAAAGATGATTTTAAAAACATGTTTATAATTAATATTTATTTCAATCTTTTACAGATATTACACTCAACATTAGGTTCATACGATGGTAGAGTATATGAAAGGATAATGGAAGAAGTTGAGAAGAATCCGATGAATAAGGAATCTGTGAACCAAAGTTATCATAAATATATGAAGCCCATGATGAAAGGAAAATTATAATTTTTCTAATATTGTGTAAAATTAATGGTTCCCACAGTTAAGAGCCCTTAGGCTTATAAATATAATATTTTTTAATCAGTAGAGCTCGAAATGCTTTTTGCCTGTTTTAAAAAAAATTGAGTGTTTTATTTGTTTTAATTATAATAAAAAAATATTAAAATTTTAATAAAAAAGAAAACCGACTACAAATAAAATCCACTTTTTAATGCATTTTATTTTTTAAACTCTATTACGAATAACTCAAAAACTAGTTGTCAATTCTTAATTTAATTTAAATGGTACATTTACATTTATGGGTTTATATAGAGAAGAAGTGCAGATTTTCAGAAAACAATTATTTTTACTATACTCATAATGGATTATATTTATAATCCATTAATTTTTTTTATAAATATTACACTTCAGAAGCATTAGCTATCATATAAAAAAGAAAGAAATATTAAAATTGGTTCATCCACAAAAAGTTATTGGATAGCATAATATACATATACCTAACCTAACCTAACTTCACGCTTTATCCCTAGCGGGGTAGTCAGAGAGAAAGGAGCGCCAAACGCTACGGTCCTTGCATACCTCTTTCGCCTCGTCCACAGTCATTAACCTCTTCATGCATGCCCTCCGGGGGATCCTAATGCTTTTTACGTGACCTTCCTCCAGTATCATTGATACTGTGTTCTCGAAGGTCAACCGAGGTGTCCCCTTACCTCTCTTGACGCTCACCTTTGCTTCATATATCTTTCTCACCATTCTTTCATCACTCATCCTCTCGACGTGCCCAAACCACCTCTGAGCACGTTCTTCTTCATTCTTAATATAACATTCTCGGTTATACCTGTCGTTCTAAGTACCTCTTCGTTGCAGATTCGGTCAGCCAAACTGACTCCGCATATTCTCCGAAGAGATCGCATCTCTACAGCCTTCATCTATCTTTCGTTCTTCTTTTGACAAACATACTAACATAATAATATACATATAAATAATCGAATAGACAACCTTCTACTTATAAAGTTGGTTAAAAATATACAAAAAATAGACTGTTGACCGTGAGCTTTATTTTGGGAAATATTGAGTCGCTACGTTGGGCTGAACTATAATTTTTAATCTTATGAATTCTTTTGTTTATTTTTTTCTATGTATCATGGAGTGATATGGTTATGACTAAAATAATGATAAAATTAATATATTTTATGTTGAAATTGGCATTTTTAATCAAATTATTTATAATTACCTACTTTCGACTAAAAAATACAATTATACCTACGATTACCACCAGTTTAAATAAAAAAATATATTTATTTAGTATAAAAAAGGTATTAAGGTATTAAGTTAAAAAATTCACTTTGCTTCTCGGTCTTTTCACTGAGATTAAAGAGTGTTCTTTTCAGCTTAGGTGAAAGTTCCCGCAAGTTTGTTATACCAGTATATTTAGTTTATTTATGTAAACTGATGAGATATTCGAAGCTTATTTCACTTTTCTTTTTTTTTTTTAACTTCACGCTGTATCCCGCATATCGCGGGGTAGGCAGAGGGAACCTGAGAATCAAGTGTTAAGACACTCCATTCTCTTTCAACATTTCCGTTCCCCACTTTCCGCCAAATTGAGGAATTGCGTGTTGAGTGGCGGAACTCAACGCCGCGCTTTGCCTTGCTACCAAACCCAAGAAATGCAAATACTAAATTTTACATTTCCTGGAGTGGGAATCGAACCCACAACCGTGCTTATGCCTCCGCGCCACGACAGGCGTTATTTCACTTCTGTTACTTATATTTTTTGTGAAGCCGTTATGGTGCAGAGGGATAATTTGAAAAATTATAATTCTTTCATCTTCTTATTTAAAATAATTCTCATATCCTCACTCTGGTAAAAAATAATATTTTTGAATTCCACCAAGTGGTGTAGAGTTACAAGTAATGTCTTGAATTTAGATGGAATAAGGAGAACAGTATCATGTCAAAGAAGAACCGCCAAATATCTTATGATGTGTTCCGGTTCGTTAGCATGTAAGCCAGGTTTTTCCCTATCCCACCCCATCCTTTCCCCAAAATGTGGCGGTTCCGATAGCGGACTACTACATTATCCTCCCCTTCCATCTGTATCCACTAGGTTGGCAACGCATTTACAACATCACTGGTGGTGTAGATGTTCATGGGCGAAGGTAACCACTTACCATCAGGTGGTCCTTTTCATTTTAGTTTCTATACCTCACTATACCTTACTATTCGGGAGAAAACTTGTTTGTAAATAATAATTAAATACATTAAGGAAAATGTTTCATCTCATAATATGAAAATTATGCGTATGGAACAGTATAAAATTTGGTACAAAAATTTTTAGAAAGAAGATTAGCAGAAAGTAATTACTTGAGAAATACATTTAATTAATGAAATAAATATTATACACTTTACCATATGTTTAACATATACTTGTATGAAATGATATGCACATCGTACAGCGGTCAACGGTCAACGGGCCTCAGTTGAATAAAAATGGCGAAATAGATAAAAAGAAGGTTTGCTTTTTAATATATCAGGCGCTTTTTGCCTGTCGTGGCGCAGAGGCACACGCGTGCGACTGTAAACGCGACAGGTTGTGAGTTCGATTCCCACTCCAGGAAATGTAATAGTTTAGTATTTTCGTTTCTTGGGTTTGGTAACAAGGCAAAGCGCGGCGTTGAGTTCCGCTACTCAGCACTCAATGCCTTAATTCGGTGGAAAGTGGGAAACGGAGTGTCTTAACACTAGGTTCCCTCTGCCCTGCCATATGCGGGATACAGCTATGTATGTATGTTGTAAAATAATATGAAACTAGCTCCTGAATATGACGTACCTAAATTGCAAATATATTTTTTCCAAATAAAATATAACAATTAAGCGACACGGGGAAAGAATTAAAAAAAATATAATTTTATGTTAGCAAGACTCAATACCGTCCTGTGGCTTAGTAGAGCGGAAATATGAAAATAAATTAAATATGGTAATTCTCCCGAGTGGGAATTGAATCCACAACAATCATGTCATTATAATACCTAGTCTCCCCATTGACACGTTAACAACGCGTTGTCTTTAGTAATGTATATGTCGCTTTGCAAGAACATGGACGTTAAACCATGGTAGTATGTGTAACATTTATTTTGTTAATTTAATATACTTTTTATGCATATTTTAAAAAATATATTAGCATTCTGCGCTTGTTCTCTATATAAACTATAAATGTGCCAAGTTTCACGCTCCTCCGTCCGCGTAATTTTAGTAAAAAGGCATCCAAAGTTTTTTCTTCACGATTTATATACAGTTTATTTTGTTTAAATATTACACTATCTATCATTTAATATCATGCTACAGTAGGATTTTTGCATACTTCGGTCACGTCGCCTGTCGAAATTCAAGCAAAAGCCTTGAAAAACTTATTGCAACGGGCAAGGTAAATGGAAAAAGACCCCGCGGCTGTCCACCTAGCCGCTGGTGTGACCAGGTACCCGCTATTACTGGGCTCTCACTAGCATCTGCGTTGAGAGAAGCCGAAGACCGGACGAAGTGGAAAGAGAGGACCATAGACGCGACCTTCAGTAATGAAGACAACGACTACGAAGAAAAAGATCATATAAATTGGAAAATCGGCATATACCTGGGGCGCATACTTATAGATAAATTTTATATTATTAGTGATAAAATTGAATAACATCAAAGATAAATGTATTATAAATATTGTTTAAAGTATCATAAGATAAGATTACTACAACCGATTGTGGGAGTATAAAGATATTAAAAAAAATAACTGAATTAGTTTTTATTATTATGATTTTATTGGTCATATGTCTGACCGTAAACACAATGGTTGTGAGTTCGATACCCACTCGGGGAATGCTTATAATAATAATAATTCTTTTCTCAACCAGTGACTCATTATGGTTAGTAAACAAATATTTACAGACTAGGTTAGTTATTATTACATGTTTTTTTTTTGAAATAAATGTTACAATACACACGCACACACAGCTCCACCGTCCCATTTGCAACGGAACAACAATGATTCATTTACATATATGCAATCCAGTCTATTAGATATCATGTTCAGGATTTTGTTTACACTACCCCGTACTCTACGCACCAGAGACCCGCATCATTTTCTCAGGGCGTAAAAACAGTCAACACGCGCTTCAGCGAACATCCCTGAGGCACTGCAGCATCGAGGTAGCCCCAACAGCACCCTGAACGCGTCATTGTACTGAACGCGGAGAGCGCTGTAAGATTTTTGAGTATGTCCTTATATTTAAACTATTTTCCTTTCCCTTCTGTGGTAAGGCAAACCGCGGCGTTTAGTTTCTCAACTTAACGGCAATGTCTAGAATTCAGGCGGAAAGCGTAGAATGGAATTCATTTATACTAGATCCTCTCTGCCTACTCTGCTATGAGAGATAAAGCGTGAAGCTGATATATTATTATTATTATTGACTTTCTAGATCGGTATTTGAATTATATTGAAATAAATGAACTCTTAGAAGTGTTTCTCACTACATCTACATATTAATAGATGGAGAAATCAAATCTTGGTCTTTTTTCGAATATCCATAATGCGATAAAGAGAAGTATGAAATTTCGCACACAAAGTTTATATATAGAGAAGAATTGCAGAATATGATTATTTTTCGTAACAATGTGTTAGAAATACATAAATAATTACACGCAATACAAGAATTTGTTTGAAATAAATATTACACGTCAACGTTCGTAGTGAAACGTAATTTAAATACCATCCACACCACCTGGATGCGTGGCACTCCAGTACTGTGCGGTTTCGAAGGAATTTCCTTCCACGTGCCACTGAACTGTGGAATGGCCTACCTGCGGCAGTTTTTCCAGGTCGATACGAAATGGGTACCTTCAAAAAGCGCGCCTACTCCCACCTCAAAGGCCGGCAACGCACCTGTAGCTCCTCTGGTGTTACACGGAGCCGTGGGCGGCGGGGATCACTTACCATCAGGTGACCCGAACGCTCGTTTGCCTTGTCCTTTCCATAAAAAAAAAAAAAAATTATTACATTATTAGCGGATTGGAGTTAGCAATTTTAATTTGCTTATAGATTACTAACAAATGCTAAATACTGATTACTCAATTGAGTTAAGCAAGGAATTGAGGGTTATTAGTAAGGGAAAGTTACATATGTACACATAATAAAATTTAAGTCGGTTTCTATAGAAATTTAAAGTAACTGTAAAAACGACGTTAATAATAATAAACCTTATGGGGAACGGAATTGTTGTAAGAGAACGGAGTGTCTTAACACTAGGTTCTCAGGTTCCCTCTGCCTACCCTGCTATATGCGGGGTACAGCGTGAAGTTAAAAAAAGAAAAAAAATATGAGTCTGTCTGCGAATATATTTTTTTTTGTATTTCATTAGAGTTAAGTTAATTTGAATTTCATGCAGGCCTGGTACCATTGTATTATATAATTAACAATTTGAAATTTTTATATTTGTACAGAGGAACTATTTTTTCCGACTCTTCTCAGCAGAAGAAGCTAATTTTCGAGGCGATAGTAGATTTGTGTTTGTACCAAAGATTAAGGTTCAATTTAATACAGATAGAACTCCGTATTCCACCAGAATTCGAGACATTGCGTGCTGAATGGTGCAATTGTTACGTACAAAAATCATTTTATCATCGGCGTACGAAAATTATTTCTCTGCTCTATGAAGACTAATCTTATTAGAGCAGAGAAACGATTTTTTTTTAAATATGATCATTGCCCCGAATGGGAATCGAACCCACAAACAATGACGATGACAGTCGGATATGTATTAAATAAAGATTTTTTTTCATTACATAAAGCGGAGTGACTTAGGTTATAAATGCAGGTACTTGAAAAACTGAAATTGTAAAATCTCTACTATTTTAACATTTTATTACTCGTCTATTATTTGCAATACATTTAAAAAGAGTTAGCTGACTCTTTATCATATATCTTCTATATATATATATATATATATATATATAACCAAAAAACTCTTGCTCTCTCCATTCTCTCTTGTTTTTTATTACTGAGTGACTGACAGGAGACGTACTGCCAAAACTTAGGCCATAGAAAGCTGAAATTAGGCATGTAGGTACTTAAAGGAACGGTTTACACTTAGAAAGAATTTCTGGAAATTCCTACGGAAATGGGGATGGAGATATTACGTGTTAGTTTGCACGTAAACAAAGTTGCGGGCTACAATTCGTCATTTATATTACAAGTATCATAAATGCTGTAATAAAATAAAATAAAATAAAATATCTTATATATCATTTTGTTCTACGACCGATAGAAAAATGTAGAGATAATAAGAAAAACAAATGACTTTGTTATTGTGTTTTGTTGTTTTTCAATATGATTGACTTTTAAGGTATTTAATTGATATAGAAATTAGTGGCCTGAAGTGTTTCTTCATATTATTATCATTTTTTATCTTCACGCTGTATCCCGCATATAGCAGGGTAGGCAGAGAGAACCTGAGAACTTTAAGATACTCCGTTCTCTTTTAACAATTCCGTTCCCCACTTTCCGCCGACAGGCATTGAGTGTTGAGTGGCGGAACTCAACGCCGCGCTTTGCCTTGTTACCAAACCCAAGAAATGAAAATACTGAATTTTATATTTCCTGGAGCGGGAATCAAACCCACAACCTGTAGCGTATACAGTCGCACGCTTGTGCCTCTGCGCCACGACAGGCGTCAAAAGACATACATACGCTATCTCTTACAAGCACAGGCACAAAAAATATACTCACACATACACACACGCGCGCACACACACACGCACACACACAAACATTCACACATACACACACACTCACGAAGACAAAGATCGGGGCC
Organism: Philaethria dido; assembly: GCA_033558755.1. Classification (NCBI taxonomy): domain Eukaryota; kingdom Metazoa; phylum Arthropoda; class Insecta; order Lepidoptera; family Nymphalidae; genus Philaethria; species Philaethria dido. The sequence goes on from JAKGSA010000135.1 coordinate 762,647, forward strand.
TTCTAATACAGACATTTCTTGCTTAAAGGAGGGCTCCAATCACAATCTAATAGAACATCTTTGTGAAAGTAATAAATTATTTTGTATTTGTATTTCTATTATATAGTGATAAGCAGTAGATAATTTATTTAATAAAAAATATTAAAAATGATTCTCTCTCAAATAATTGATCATATTTAAATGATTCCAATATTTTAACAACTTTTTTTGGTAAGACAACGCACCGCGTTGAATTCCAACAAGGATATTAATCTACCAAAAAAAAAATGTTAAGCTGTTAGAAATAATTATAAAACCGTTAAAAATGGAATCATTTTATTGTTATGACGAAAATATTATTTAACTTTATCGGATATCATTAAAAAGTATTTAAGCCACATTACTGTGTAAATTATGAATTATTATTTACATATATGAGATATTTTAAAAAGTTTAAACAAAGTAACTTACAAATAAAATAATATGCGTTAAATTCTATAATCAATACATTATTTTTTTTATGATCCTTCACGTTGTATCCCGCACATAGTAGAATATGCAGAGGGAATCAAAGAACGTAGAGTTAAGACACTCCGTTCTCTTAAAATTTCCGTTCCATATTACGCCAAATTGAATATTCATATTAAAAATATACATATATAATAGCATCGCCACTATATTTGTTGCTAAAATAACAAAAACAAAACGTTTATCTCGTATCTTACAATCAATGACAGTCAGTTGGTACACAAAAGTGGAACAGTCCACATATTTAGTGAAAGTCGCGATGTCGTCTAAAGTGAATAATGATTTGCAAAAGGAAAGAAATACTTGCACATTTAAAATAGAAGAATTGACCAATTTATTAGATGATGGAGCTGTTTTTACTAAACGCAGGAGAGATCTAGGTAAGTTCCATAGTTTTATCTATTAGTATTGTCAAATATTAATTTTGATAAACAATTTTTAGGTTATAACCGTCATAATATTGGTGTAAAATCGTAAAATGACATTTTTGGAAAAGATTATAATAGAATTTCAATTTGTTGGTATTGTTTCCGTATTGCGGTATTATATTATTATGTGGAAAGTAATTAAAATTATATGTAGCGCCTTATAGAAAATTATAGCAAATGCTTTTTAAACGAAAAACCTGTTGAGATTGTTTACGATGACGATTTCACTTGGATGTTTACTTAATTCAATATGTATATTTGTTTAGATCTTATGTCACCGTAAAGTAAACAGAGCCTTCAACGTGGTGAATAAGGCAATGATCAAAATATATTAATATATCTGACCAAACCAGGAATTATTTATTCTTATTTGATAATTTTTTTAGCTATAAGAGAGAACCTATTGTCAAGACACTCCTCTCTCCGTTCAAATTACATGTATATATTGACTACTATGTGGTGCACAATGCCATGAGTTTATTTTGATTAGAGCGGAGAAATGAAAATAATTGAAATAACATCATTCTCAAGAGCTTAGTTCGAATCCTGAACCATCGTCTGACTGTAAAAGTCAAACACTATTCCTTTCATACATATCATATTAAAATAATCCACAAATAGATATTACATATATATGTACCTTTTACTAACCCTACATATAATGGTTCTTAAATTGAGTTCGAAGACGCGACTCAATCGGCTAACTAAGCCAAGAAACGGTAAATCATGACCTTGGACGTTCCGTTCTTGCGTTCCGCCCGAATTTGAGACATTGAATGTAAACTTACTAAAAAAACGAATATAACATAACTTACTATAAAACAACTTACTAAAAACGCCACTCAACAAGCAAGGCCTCAATTCGGCGGAAAGTGGGGAACGGTATTGTTGAAAGAGAACGGAGTGTCTTAACACTAGGTTCTCAGGTTCCCTCTGCCTACCCTGCTATATGCGGGATACAGCGTGAAGTTAGAAAAAAATGAATGTAAACTTTCAAACACACACACACACACACGGCTTTGTTTCTATTAAGTTATATGTATTATGTTATATGTTATATATTATGTTAAGCCATCGGAGAAGCGAGACATTCCCAACATAAGTACTTACTGGGAAGTCTCGGTTGCTCAATTTGTAAAATATTTTTTGAATAAATATCTTTTTATCTTTTATCTTTGAACTTAACTCTACATATAAAAAAATATAAAAAACATATAAAAAAATTAACGCAGCGGGATTCAAACGCCTCTTGGAAACCGTCCAAGCGCTCTGATTACTAAGCCATGCGTCTATATCCAGCTGCGTCGAAATCCCCGCACATGGCAGGGTAGGCAGAGGGAATCTGAGAACCTAGTGTTAAGACACTCCGATCTCTTTCAACAGTTACGTTCCACACTTTCCGCCAGATTGAGGCATTAATGAATGGCGGAACTCAACGCCGCTAAATATAAAAAAATATTAAATATTAATAATTTTAATGTAATCAATAATATAAGAAAAGGCTATCTAAATATTTTTCGTATTACAGAGGATAATGTACTTAGTGTTAAAGGCATCTTGGACGATGTACCAGAAGACTATATGAGTCATAAAGAAAAATATGCAAATGCCATAAGGAAAGCCGTTTTACTCTCACAGGCGTTAAGAACTCACTTTGATGAGAGTTTGCCTTTTGAGGATAGGGTAAAGTAAGTATTTAGTCATTATAAGTAAGTTTCTTCATATGTTTATAGTATTTTTAGAAAATCATATAAAAAATTGAACATAGCGGGGCTCGAACTCACGCCTGTTTGGTAACTGTCCAAACGCTCTGACCGCTAAGCCATACGTTCTTATCCAGCTGCGTCGAAATTCGCCGATTCGAGTCTCGCTACGTTCGCCTTTTTCTATTTTTTAAAATATGTTTCTATTCCTAAGTGTCTTAAAACTTATAAACATTAAAAATAAAGTTTATAATGAGTTTTAGCCAATTGTTAGCAATTTTAATTTACTACAGCCACATTGCCGGGTAAAATACAGTTTTCATCAGTACCATGGTTGTCTCTTTATTCAAAAATTAAATAAGAAGCCTCTTCTCATGTGCTAACTAAAAAAAATGTTATTCGTAATAAAATCGATTCAAATAGAACGTATGGCGTGGTGGTCAGAGCGCTTAGATGAGATCCAAGAGGCGTAGTTTCGAGATCCGCTAAGGAAAAAAAGAAACATATGTTTCTTATTTTCTTTTTAACTTCACGCTGTATACCGCATATAGAGTAGGCAGAGGGAACCAGAGAACCTAGTGTTATGACACTCCATTCTATTTCAACAATTCCGTTCCCCACTTTCCGCCGAATTGAGGCATTGCGTGTTGAGTATGTTTCCTAAAAATGTTTTTAATTTTTAAATTCTTTATGACAACCATATAATAAATAACTATTAATATTTTGAAACAGGGCTGGCTTTCGATCATCTGTACATGCAGCAGTTCTAAAAGACAATTCGCCGTTCTTGTTGCACAATGCAATGTTTTTGACAACTATTCTGGGGCAAGGGACTGACGAGCAGAGGGAGTATTGGTCGAAAAGAACACTTAACTATGAAATAATGGGGACTTACGCTCAGGTAACGACGTACTTACTTATAGTTTACATAATATATTTAAAAGAGAAAAATAAAGTAACACATAAGGCCTGCGTGGCGCAGTAGAATAGCGTCTGACTGTAAACAGGATGGGTTCTTGGTTCGATTCCCGTTCGGGGAATAATTTTATACAGTTTACTTTCATTTCTCTGCCATTGGTAAAGTAAACGGGATGTATAAATAAAATAATACGTTTTCCATATCGTCCTAAAATAAACTTATAATTTAACAATTTTGATTAAAGTTTTAGAAACGATTTCATTTTCACTTTAATAATACTATGCTATGGTTTATGTTATTTACTTTATTTTTTTTGCTTAAGACGGAATTGGGACATGGTACTTTTATCCGTGGATTGGAAACGCAGGCCACATACGATCCGAACTCCGAAGAGTTTATTTTACACAGTCCTACGCTAACTGCCTACAAATGGTGGCCTGGTGGCTGTAAGTATTTAAGAGAAGAAACTTCTTAGCAATCCATGGTGCCGGGCTCATCGCGTTGCAGAGAGAGGAGTTTGGAGAGTGCCTGGGATTTACAACCCAAGTGTAGGTTTAAGGGGCCTTTTAAAATGCGCATTAACGTTCACCTCCACTCTCCGCGCTCCTCTCTCTACCTAACCATATTCGAAAAGATCCTACTTATGCCGCCTTCGAAATACATGCTAAAACTAAACTGATAATCGTTCTAGAAAGGGCGAGATCTTTTAATAGATTATAGTGAGATTTCGCTGTTATAGCTCTCGCCCCTACAGCTATCGCGTACAAATTAACTCTAAACATATTCGTTGGTTAGATCGTAGTACTTGTTCATCTTGAAATGGTGATCTCTAGGAATGTTTGTTTCCCACAGAACACTGTAAGTTCTACCAGGACTACACGTTTTAGGCTTCTAGAGTACAGAAGACCATCCGTCTTATTTACAATAAGAAAATCATAGACTATGTAAAATTAAATATTAAATTAATTGTTTCTTAGATAATAATATTGTACTACGAAGCTTACTAATACAGAGCGTGACGTATTTACTACTAAAAACTTGTATGGCCAAAGTTTTAATACAAAATATGGGTACATTATTTTTTCATATCTTTTAAACATTTAACCATCTACAATACTTTATATTCATATACTTTACTTACAACTGACGTTAAATGATCCATAAGCGATTTTATTCTATTTTAAGTATCATTACAATAAGCGACTCCCTGTTTGATTAGATAGCATTTTAAGTGAAATACTTTATATTCATATACTTTACTTACAACTGACGTCAAATCATCATTTAACTTTAGCTTTTTAGCTTATGCATCCATAAGCGATTTTTTCCATTTTAATTATCATTACACTAAGCGACTCCCTGTTTGATTAGATAGCATTTTGAGTAAAATACTTTTTTTTTTTTTAATTATCATTACAATAAGCGACTCCCTGTTTCATTAGATAGCATTTTAAGTGAAATACTTTATATTCAAATACTTACAACTGACGTTAAATGATGCATAAGCGACTTTTTTCCATTTTAATTATCATTACAATAAGCGACTCCCTGTTCGATTAGATAGCATTTTGAGTAAAATACTTTATATTCATATACTTTACTTACAACTGACGTTAAATGATGCATAAGCGATTTTTCTGCATTTTAATTGTCATTACAATAAGCGACTTCCTGTTTGATAAGATAGCATTTCAAATGAAACACTTTATACATATACTTTACTAACAACTGACGTTAAATGATGCATAAGCGACTTTTTTCCATTTTAATAGATAGCATTTTAGGTGAAATGCTACTGTAAAGTGTTCGAAAAGTCACGGCTTAGTTTAAAATGCGTAAAACTTCCAAGATCTCTTTAAACTACGAATTCTACCAACCAGCACTAAATTTTATTGAATATGTAGATTGGATTTGGAGACCTCTTTAAAATAAAAAGATCGGTATAAAAATATTAATTTGGAGGAAATTAGATGTAACAGACAGAAATACAGACACGTGAATGTGTATTTATTTTATTATAATTATAATAAAATATATAATAAAATAAATACATATTCACGTTATGAATATAATTATATTTAATCTTTTTTTTTTCAACTTTAGTGGGGCACACAGCAAATTACTGCATAGTCATGGCACAGCTCTACATAAAAGGCAAAAACTATGGAATCCAACCCTTCATGGTTCAAATCAGGGATGAAGAAACACATATGCCTTTACCTGGTGTGAAAGTGGGAGAAATTGGACCGAAGCTAGGTTTTAATACTGTTAACAACGGGTTCCTTGGTTTTGACAACGTGAGGATACCTAGGAATATGATGTTGATGAAAAATGCACAAGTTTTGAAGGTATCTATCAAATATACTCAAATTTATTTTACATATTATATCGTCGTATTAGCTGTGCGTCCAGTCCCAGTGATGGACTTCCCAAATGGACACGCACGGATGGATTCACGACAATTGGTCTTGCGTTTTTCTGCAATCTTGGCCAGCTCGTGGGATCTCCTGGTAGGGAGTCTGCCCTTTGAGCATCGTCCGATTCTTGGTCGCACCCAAGAACCTTTCTGCCATTTCTCTCTTTCAACGGCCATTGGTTCACCTCGCTATGTGCCGTATTATATATATTTTTTATAAAGATTGAAATAATAGTATTTTTTTAGAAAAGCAGTTGCACGTTTTATGACGTCAAGCAAAGTAGTTAGAGAGAACCTATGTCAAGATATTCTGTTCATAATTTTTGCCTGAAATCGAGACGTTGGGAGTTAAATGGCGGAACTTAATTTTATCTTTTCAGAGAGGTGAAATGAAAAAGATTTAAATATCCATTCTCCCGATTGGGAATTGAATCCACAATGAATCGCGTACCAATCATGGTATAGCAACAAACAAGATAACAAGCAATATTAAGCGTTGTAAAAGACTTTGTACTATTAATTACCTCATATTCTTAACTTTGAAACTACATGACGTAACTGTTTATTCAGTGAGGTAAATAGCGATGTTATATATTTACAATGACAATAAACAATCTTGAGCGTCATATCATAATGTAACATATAAACTAATGTTATGTAACTATGTAATAAAATTTTCTTTTTCTTATCCTAATAAAAAAGAGGCCTGTCGTGGGTCAAACACGACAGGTTGTGGGTTCGATTCCCACCCCAGGAAATGAAAATATTATTTAAATGTTGAGGATTTTTATTTCCTCACTCTGGTAACAGTTAAAGTGCAGCGTCGAGTTCCGCTATTCAGCATGTCATACCTCACTTTGGCGGAAAGTGGGAACGGAAATGTTAAAAAGAGAACGGAGTGTCTTAACACTAGGTTGTCCGGGTCACCCTGCCTACCGTGCTATTATATGTGCGGGATACAGCGTGAAGCAAAAAAAAAAAAACAAAAAATATTATAGTAATATTATATATGTGAAAATTTGTGATGATGGATGTATGTTTATTACTCTTTCACATAAAAACTACTGAACATTTGACGGTATATGATTACACATAAAAACTACTGAACATTTGACGGTATATGATTACACATAAAAACTACTGAACATTTGACAGTATATGATTACACATAAAAACTACTGAACATTTGACGGTATATGAGAACACATAGGCTAATTTATAAATATTTTATATTATTTGGTACAATAATATAATGATAATTATTTAGTATCTAGTTTTATCATAGTTACAAGTTGATTTTGTAGATAAAGGCTATATGAAAAATTAATTTGAAATAAAATAAACGCAAAAGAATGTATTTTATGTGTATGTCTTTATTTTATGTATTGGTTTTAATAGTACTTGTAAAATTATTTCTTATAATCTATGATGACACTTCTCTTCGCCCTTTCGCTTGCAACGATAAACAAAACAAAATTAAAATGAAAACATTCATATCCATTTAGTTCTAAGCATAGTTTAAATAACAGAAGAAAAATAAAGAAATATATAACTAATAATACTGACGAACGTAATAAAATGTACAGACCACGTGTCCGCAGTTTTTCTAGTTTTACTCTGTATACCGAAAGTAGCAAGGTAGGCAGAAGAAATTTGAAAACCTAGTCATAAGACACCCAGTTCTCTTAAGATTTCCCTTCCTCACTTTCCGCCGAACGACGCAGGTTCAGTACGCAATGTCTTAATTCGAATTAAGGCGCTGCGTACTGAGTGGCTGAACTCAACCCAGCACTTGGCCTTATTACCAGAACGAGGAAATGAAAATACTAAATATTGTTTAATATTTTCATTTCCCTGCGTGGGAATCGAACCCACAACTTGTCACCTTTATAGTCACACGCTTGTGCCTCTGCCTCACGACCGACATAAAAAAATTAATATCACTAATTTAATGATACTAATTTTATAACATGAATTAAATAAAATTAAAAATATATTTATTTAATTTCACTAATTCCAGGATGGTACATTTAAAGCGTCGCCGAACAGCAAGCTAGCGTATGGGACAATGGTTTATGTCAGAGCTACCATAGTCAACACTTCCTCTCAATACCTTGCGAGGGCGATCACTATTGCGATCAGATATTCAGCTATAAGGAGACAGTCGCAACCGAAACCAAAGTAAATACCTTTTTCATTCTTTATTATATGAAAACCTAGTGTCAGAGCACTCCGTTCTCCCCTTATATTAGTAATTATTGCTTTTCAATGTTTCGTTTGTAGTTTAGGAGGTTTTGTAGAAGAAACAGCGTAATTTTGAGTCACTTTTTTATCTTTATACTACGAGATGTGATAAATAAAATAATACATACATACATACATAGCTTCACGCTGTATCCCGCATATAGCAGGGTAGGCAGAGGAAACCTAGTGAGTTAAGACACTCCGTTCCCCACTATCCGCCGAATTGAGGCATTCAGTGCTGGGTGGCGGAACTTAACGCCGCGCTTAGCCTTGTTACCAAACTCAGGAAATGAAAAATTCCATTTCCTGGAGTGGGAATCGAACCCACAACCTGTCGCGTTTACAGTCGCACGCTTGTGCCTCTGCGCCACGACAGGCGTTAATAATAATAAATAACACACACTGAAAAGTAAGTACGTCTAGCATTGGAACATATATAAGAAAGCAGTGTAGGTACAATGGCGGCCTTATTACTAATAGTAATTTCTTACAGGCAACCACAAATATAAGAATATTATAGATGATAAAATGTTATATTTTATTCATTTAGAATATAATTTTTATATCACTAGAATCAACATTTTTTGTCAATAAATAGCTTTATTATAACTTTCATCTGTATTTGAATATGATTTCATCATTGTAAGTAGTCTTACGTTACATAGGTCTATTATATATTTCGACATTTCTGAGAGCGAGAAAACTTGAAGTGTTAGGTATTGAATATTGTTGAAAGATCGCCACGCCACGCCATCTAGCGCCAATGATAAGTTTTAACTGTTCCTACAATTGTGTCTACTGACTGCTAGATGACAATACCGGTTTCATATGCATACACCTGGTATTTTGACCCACTTATTGGAATCTGATTTACTTGAAAATTTTGACAGAGAGAGCCTAGTGTCAAGGCACTTTGCTTTTTACTTTTCGTCCAAATTCGAGACACTACAGAGTAAATTATATTAAAGTTTACAATAAAAATATATATCTTCTTTGTTTTCAGTGAACCAGAACCTCAAATTCTGGACTATGTGACTCAGCAACACAAATTATTGATAGGCATAGCCACGGTCCATGCCTACCATTTTACAGTGAGGTGGTTGTGGGATCTATATACTGAAGTTAATAGAGCCATAAGTCAAGGACAATTGAGTAACTTACCTGAGGTAGGTTATTTTCATAACTTTACATATCTAATATACATAAAACGCTTGCACTAATAAGGCTAAGCGCGGCGTTGAGTTCCGCCACTTAACAGCCAAAACCCTGGAGGTTGCTGCTGGCCCGAGACGCCTTTGGGTGGAAAACAGTGAACGAAATGTTTTGACAATCCTGCTTAGCGGGATAAAGCGTAAAGCTGCTTCCGAGGTAATTGTAGCTTCTTAGTGGAAAATACTGACATTTTTATGTTAATTGATTATTCGATAGTGCTTGCAATATGAATTAAAAAAAAGAATACATTTTCATTTTTGAAATTATAAGCTTAATAGCGGAATAGATGCCTAAAAGTAATAAATTTAAAGATGTGATTTTCTTTGTCAAATTATATCATTAGTGCTATGTGATGAAACACATTCTATCAAGCTCGGCAAATAGGTATATTACGTAATATACTTGTACCAGGGGCGATAAAAATTGAGATTAAGTGCAAAGGTGTTAAAATCACTTCGTTGCAAGGTTAATACTGTTTTTTTCTGCACTGACTCGACAATAGTCTTAGGTTGGTTATCACATAGCCCTCATGATTTAAAACCTTTTGTTGCTAACCGGATCAGTGAAATTCATGACTTGACGTGTAATTATCTCTGGAGGCATGTTCCCGGAGATATGAATCCGGCTGATCTTGCATCTCGTGGTGTTTCTCCTAAGTCCATTCAAAGGCGCATTCAAATTGGTTCATCCTATATCATCATCACATACATACATATGTATGTAGAAATATCCCCAGATGTGATTCGAATTGATAACCACCATGCTATTTGGTAAAAGCTTTTACTACTTTATTCAATTTACAGATACACGCTCTTACATGTTGTCTAAAAGTAATCAGCTCATCTGATTGTTCGGAACTCATAGAAAAATGTAGACTGTCTTGCGGTGGTCATGGTTACATGATGTCCTCTAACCTGCCCTCTTTATATGGGGGATGTACAGCCACTTGCACTTATGAAGGAGAAAATACTGTGCTATTGTTGCAGGCTGCTAGGTAAAAGGTTTTTTAGTTAAAAATATGTATAATTTTAGAAACGAAACAGAATTTATATAATAATTATCTACAGAGATGCTCACAACATAAATAAGTGTATATGACTCGGCTTGATAAGAACGCATGGTTAAGCGGTCAGAGCGCTTGGACGGTTTCCAAGTGGCGCGGTTTCAAGTCCCACTGACTTCAAACTTTTATACGTATTTTAATTAAAAATACTTGCAGGATTCGAACCTCCATCTCAGACTCTAGTCAATTTAGATATACGTTAGAAGAAGTGATCTACATACGTCAAAACTCTTATATGCTTGCAACCATTTATTTTTGCGGTAGTTTTTTAGTTTTTGTTACACATATAGTTTTATAATATTTTAATATTATCTTAGCATAGAATATATTTGTGTACCAGATCTGACTAGATGCCTATCGTTGCGTAGGGTCACAAGTGTGCGACTGTAAACGCGACAGGTTGTGGGTTCGATTCCCACTTTGCATTCTCAATGTAAGTTTAGTATTTTCATTTCCTGCACGCAATGCCTTAATTCGGCGGAAAGTGGGGAACGGAGTGTCTTAACACTAGGTTCCCTCTGTCTACCCAGCTATATGCGGGATACAGCGTGAAGTTATGTATGTAGATCTGAGTAGATAAAATAAATTTTAATCTAAATTTGAACTTTATAGCTCTGTTTGGTTTTTTTTACTAAATTAGTGCCAATTTTTCTAAAACTTTTAGTTAAAAAATTGTAACATTTTCATGTTTAATTTCTCAACATTTTTTAGATAACGAAATATTAACAACTTGTAAAATGTTTTTGATATCATATCACGTATATTTATGTATATGGGATAATTTTAAATAAATAAATGTCTTTAGATAACAAGGCTATCATACTCCAAAGTACAGAACGATAACACATACACGTGTTTCGAAATACATATACAAATTATTGCAAATATGTATGTACATATAATTAGATTTTTATCAAGTAACAAGGTATAGAAAGAAAACCTAGTGTCTAGACACTTCGTTCTGCACTTACCGCTTGAAATTGAGACATCGCGTGTTCATTGAAGAAATTCCTCGCTGGTTTTTGTTTATTTAATTTTAGTACTATCATTTCCCCGAACGCCTGTCGTGGCGCAGAGGCACAAGCGGGCTATTATAAACGCGAAAGGTTGTTGGTTCGATTCCCACTCCAGGAAATGTAACATTTAGTATTTTCATTTCTTGGGTTTGGTAACAAGGCAAAGCGCGGCGTTGAGTTCCGCCACTCAACACGCAATGCCTCAATTTGGCGGAAAGTGGAGAACGGAAATGTTGAAAGATAATGGAGTGTCTTAACACTAGGTTCTCTGGATCCCTCTGCCTACCCTGCTATATGCGGGATACAGCGTGAAGTTAAAAAAATCCCCTAAATGAGGATAGAAGCCACAGAAGCCGATTATAGTGTTTGCAGTCCAACGTTGTCCCACTGCGCCAAGATGGTCACATGACTTATACATTTCTAATAGATATCTATTACAAAAATCGACGGAGAAAAAGTATTCCTTTGAGTCTGCATTGAATTGACAATTACAACTATAGTCAAATCAAATATTTGCCTACTGCTCTTCAATATGTGTTACAAATCGACCATTGTAGGACCCCTACGTACAATAGTACAAGTCCAAAAGCACAACTTTATGGAAGAATCATTTAAGTTCTTAAGATTGTAGTAGAAAGATTTATTACCGTTATCTCGCACTCTTCCAAGGATTTGTTATTTGAAGGACACATTTACTTCGAATAATAACTAAATTACAAACTTTTAAGTGGATTTCATAACCCCTTAATATATGGCTTCCGTTGGGTATAAAGAGGTTAATGGTTGTGAACGAGGTGAAAGAAGTATGCAGAGACCGTAGCGTTTGGTGCTCTGTTCTCTACTCCCTCGACTGAATAACCCACTAGGGATAAAGCGGGAAGCTAAGTAATAAATGGCTCTCCTGTAAAGTTTTGTTTGTTGTGGTGCACTTGTATCAGTATACGTAGGACCCATTGATATTTCGCTTTATGTTATTAATACATATTTATTACAGGTCTTTAGTAAAAGCTTGGAATCAAGCCGCTAAGGGTGAGAAGCTGAGCCCTTCTATGGCGTATCTAGCAGATGATAGTTCAACTTCGTGGGATAATTCACTTAATGGCATTGTGAAAGGCTTCCAAAGGGTATCTAGGGGGTAAGATAAAATTAATTCAGATTATTAAAATTATCATTTATTATTTGATAACGTTGTTTTTTTAAAATTATCTATCTTTATTATATAAAATATATCTTATCGATAAGAAACAAGTAAACAATAATTTTGATGTTATCATGTATCACATTAAAGAAGTAAATACCTTTTAAATAATAATAATAATAGCCTTTATTCTCTGACCATGATACAATATTTCTTATATAAATATATTTTTCTTTTATCAGCAGCCAGTTTGTTGATCAGGATGTCTCTTGACATAGGCCTCCCCCATTAACTTCCATTCCTCCTATTTAGAAATCCTATCCTATCCTATTTAGAAATTCGTCTCCATCCTTTTGGTAAATCGTCCTCCCATCTTTTTATACCTTTTACTTAATATTAAATAATTTAGGTATTGGAAATCTTAAATAACAACAGTGATAAAAATAAAATTACTGTACCTTTTAGAACTCATACATTTACGAATCATACTGACGCGTTAACAACGCGTTGCCTAGTAACGTTACGTTGCCTAGTACGTTACTTAAATAAAAAAATTAAAATTAAAAACTATACGTGAGATATATGTCACTTTATATAAACATAGATGTCAACTATGATAGTGTGTGTAACATAAATTTTATATATTTTTATACATTATTTTTAAAAGATATTATCATACTTCACTCCTTCTCTATATAAACTATAAGTGTGCCAAGTTTCATGCTCCTCCATCCGTGTAATTTTCGTAAAAATGGATACAAAGTTTTTGCTTCACGTATAAATATATAGATTTATTGTACGTAAAATTTTAACAATGATCAGATTCTCTCATTACCTTTTTTCATTCAGTAGTTACGTAAGAAAATATGTATTTTTACATTATAAAACGACTTTCAGTAAATTATCAGCAGCTGTATCAAGTCTCAATCAGTATGAGGCATCAGGACTGTCTCCGGAAGACGCGTGGAACAAGGCTTCAATACAATTAACAGCAGCCGCTGAGGTACTACAGTAATTTATGCTATAAACTTTAAGGTCATTTATGGCGCAGTGGTTCGGTTCTCGCTTGAAAAAATGATTATAATTAAATAGTTTTTTTTTATTTTTTTTTTTTTTTTTTATTGACAACGGACGGCAAACGAGCAGAAGGACCACCTGATGGTAAGTGGTTACCTTCGCCCATAG
>JAKGSA010000135.1:785638-800638 GCA_033558755.1 Philaethria dido
TACATGTACGGCCTATATAGGACAAGGGGAGACAGGTTTTAAGACACTAGTAGTGTCTCAAAAGTAGTCAATTTATCAAACTAAGGCAAAGCTTAGGAAAATTACAATGAGGGATATGTCTTGAAGGGAACGGTTTTAATACTATTAATAGCCAATATACGTTTGTTATATTGAAAATGGATGATTTTTTTTTGTTATACATAGCTTCACGCTGTATCCCGCATATAGCAGGGTAGGCAGAGGGAACCTAGTGTTAAGACACCCCGTTCCCTACTTTCCGCCGAATTGAGGCATTGCATGCTGAGTGGCGGAACTCAACGCGTTTTGCCTTGTTACAAAACCCAGGAATTGAAAAAATCCATTTCCTGGAATGGGAATCGAACCCACAACCTGCCGCATTTCCAGTCGCATGCTTGTCTCTGCGCCACGACAGGTGTTCTTTTTGTTATAAGTTAAATATATATATATATATATATATATATATATATATATATATATATATATACACATATAGTACTAAAACAATACTATTACAATTAATAATTAAAAATGTGAAACTTATTCCTAAGGAAAATATTACACAATTTTCCTTTGATATATTTTTTAAATATTATATAAAGCATACATAGGCTCTCTAGATTAAACATTTAATATTTGTTTTATGGCAATTTCACTGCTATTGTCAATGTATGCTTTTCAATTAAATAGTGTCACTGAAAATTACACCATATTTCATTTTTTTGTTTGACGTATACAAATATTTTCTGGCTGTCATAAGTAGATATGGTTTTCATAGTATTATGATTTCATATGTGAACTTTTCAATGTTCAATATAAATTGTCCATTTAAGCAAGTATTATTAGAAGTACATTTCTTACAAGAAATGTTATATAAGTAAACAATAAAACAAAAAAATAAACCAACCAAATCTTTTATTAAGAACCATTTTCACAAATAAATTAATAAATAGAATAAATTACTTAAAAACTAAAGTGCAAATACATTAAGACAAGTTAAGATGTTTTAAAAGTCGTCTTAATGTGGTTTGCCTATAAAAATATAGTTAAGCACTAGCATTGGCTTGAGCAGAGCCCACGCCGAAGGTGTTGGCAGACGAATTGACAACTCTGAAAGCAGTGTTAATGCCCTGGGCCTTGGCAAAGGAGCTAGCGGAACCCTGGCCAGAAGTGTGGGCATTGGCTTTCAAGTGAGATGGGGCGTAGTATGGTGAATACCCATCAACTCGGAGTGCACCATAAGCTGGTCCAGCATTTGCATTAGAACTAGCTGACCCATACCCGTTGGCAACAGAGGATACAGAGCCATGTCCTAAACCATCGACATCAGCATGTGCATTGGCATTACCATAGTTAGATCCCATGATGTTCGCAGAAGACTTCACATTGCCAAAACCGTTGGAGTTTGCTACAGAGTTAGCCACACCGTATCCGTTACTGTTGATTGAAGACTTGGCAGACCCATAACCATTTCCGTTGTTGTTGACCGCAGAGTTAACGTAGCCACCATTCAGATTGCCATTTGCGTGTGCTGATCCTTGTCCTTGTGCGTCAGCAACAGACTGGATGGCACCGAAACCATCGCTTTGAGCAGATGACTTGGCAGAGCCTCCGTTGGCTTGGCTGTCAGCGTGAACATGTCCGGAAGGTGTGCCGTATGCGGTGCCAAATCTCCATTGAATCCTCTTAGCGTCAACTTTTTTAGCTGAGCTTACAACGACTCCTTGAACATTGTTGACGTCTACGTCAGAAGATGAGGAACCAAAGCCTTGAGAGTCGGCATTTGCAGAGGCAGATTCTAAGTTGTTGTTAGCCGATGAGCTAGCGGATCCTCCGTTGGATTGAGATTGCGCGGATACTTGACCACGTTCGTTTTGAGATTTCGAAGACGCAGAACCGAAGCCTTGTGTTTTGCTAAGTGTGTTTGACACTCCGTGTGCGCTCTTAGCGTTAGAGGAAGCTGATCCTTGTCCGTAGCTTTTGGAGTTGGATGAAGTGACACCGAAGCTGCTTACGCCGTGAGTATTAGCTGAGGACTCAGCTGATCCAGAACCATCACTTCTGACAGAAGTAATAGAGCTTTCAGAATCTCCATCCGCTACAGAAGAAGATTCCGCAACCACACCACCAACGGGAACTTCATACCCTATCTGAGAAGGTACTTCGAAATTTTGTTCATAAGAAACAATGGTAGCGGGAGCAGGTACGTAATATTGTGGTACACCCTGTGCATGAGCCACAGCCTTGGCAGAACCATAAGCTGGCATATGGGCATTGTCGTTTACCTCAGCCTTAGCAACCGCTTGACCGGGGAAAACTTCGTAGCCATAATTTCTGAACAAAGGGCTGGCATCATGGGAAGAAGCACTTCCGGAAGCTTGGAGAACACCACCGTTCACTGAAGCTGATCCTGACGCTTGTCCGCCGTAGTTTGAATAACCTTGACCGATTGAGTAGCCGCGTCCATCACGGAATAGATAGCCTGAAATATAAAAAATATTTTAAATATAAATATTAAAATAGTATGAGGGTATAGTATAGGTAGGGTATGAAGAAATTAATGACTGTGGACGAGGCGAAAAAAGTATGCAGGGGTTGTAGCGTTTGGCGCTCTGTACTCTCTGACTACCCCGCTAGGGACAGTTAAATAGCAAAGTAAGTAAGTAAAATAATATTAAATATAATATTTTTAATTTATAATAAATAAAGCATTAATAAAATTAAAACATAATATTTCTTACCGTTCAAAAAGACAGGGGTAGAATTGCAAAGGGCGAAACACGCCAATGCGACGAGAAGCTTAGCTGCCATGATTAGATATGAGAGCTCACGGTTTAGTGTATGTGGAGAGAGCATTTCTCTGAGCTTATATACTAACCTTGCGGTACCACCACCCGTCCATAACCTATAGATGAACTTCACCTAGAAATGTCGTCCAAGTCGTAAATTTAGATGATATGTTATGCCAGATTAATTGGCGATCTAAATCAAGATTTTTGCGAGTGATTTCAAATTTTTTATGACGTGTTGACGTTCGTTGATACGTTGCAGACTGGTTTAGTGCAAGTGCATTGACCTAGCAAATTATTATATGGTATTAATTGTTATTTTAATATATGTGCTTATATTTATGTAAATATTATAGTTTTTTTTAAATATGTTTTAAGCTCTATTATATAATATTTAATAAAAAGCTTTTTGTATGAGAAATAGTTGTAAGAAAAGTGGTTACACTATATTTTAAAAATTTAGAAGTAAAACTAAAGTAGAGTAAATTAAATTCTTATTTAAATTATAAATATTGTTTTAAATTAATATACTATATCGATTTTCTTTATTTTCTTCACGTACTTTTTTAATCAAAATTTTACAAATAAAGAAATAACAGGAGGATTGTCAAAAAAATATATTAAAATTGACATACAATAATTTTTTTTTAATAAAAATGACATTTTATTATAACTATTGTCCCCGTTGATGCGTTAACAACGCGTTGTCTTTAGTAATGTATATGTCATTTTATATAAACATGGATGTCTAACCATGGTGCGCGTAACATTTATTTTACTAATCTAAAATACTTTTTATGCGTTATTTATAAAAAATATTAGCATTCTGCACTCCTTCTCTATATAAACTATAAGTGTGCCAAATTTCATGCTCCTCCATTCGCGTAATTTTCTTGAAAAGGGGTACAAAGCTCACTTATTTATATATAGATATTATTTAAAAAAAAATCAGCTTCACGCTTTATCCCGCAAAGCAAGGTACTCAGAGAGAAGACACTACAAAAAACTAAGTAAGCTTATAAAATAAATGATAAAAAAATTCTATTATGAATATTTTATGATAATTTATTGTATTTTACGTCTAATCCTGCTTAATTAAATTCAAATTTGATATATTGTGTCGTTTCCCGTATATAAACTTTTAACGACTTTCGTAAACGAATGCGAATACGTAATTTCGCGGATAATCGATTTTGTTTGTTCATTATTATATTTATGGCTTAAAAAATTAATTTTTAAATTATATTTTATTTATATTTCTTCATTTATAGTAATAGAAGAGAGAAGATTATGTAAAGACAAAAAGAAATTGCTATATAAAAATAAGTTTTTATAATGAGATTTGAATCGACATACTAGTGAATTTATTACAAATTGAATATAGTGGTTACACATCTCACTAAAATATTAATATAGGTGTCCCAAAATTAACGCAAGATTTGAATTAAATAGAAAATGCCATTTTAGTCTTTTAATAGCGAATGAATAATGAATATAATAGCAAATGGCGGCAAAGTCAAATCTTGCGTTAATTTTGGGACACCTTTATAAGACGAAATATCATACGTAACTAAATTCCAGAATTAAAATCATGCGTAAGTAGAATTTATTTAATTTTTAGCTTCTCGCTTTGTCCTTAGCGGAGTAGTCAAACAGATTATTTTATATGTTCTTTGCCTCTGGGTATACCCTACAGGTACAAAATAATACATACATAGCTTCACGCTGTATCCCGCATATAGCAGGGTAAGCAGAGGGAACCTAGTGTTAAGACACTCCGTTCCCCACTTTCCGCCGAATTGATGCATTACGTGCTGAGTGACGGAACTCAACGCCGCGCTTTGCCTTGTTACCTAACCTAGGAAATGAAAAATTACATTTCCCGTAGCGGGAATCGAACCCACAACTTGTAGCGTTTACAGTCGCGCGCTTGTGCGTTGTAATCAGCATAAAATAACTATCAAATAGAAATTGAGATATAAATAAGTGCCAAGTTCTACAAATAATTCTGAAGTTATGAATATGGAGAAAATAAATATATTAAATCTTACAACTTAACTTAGCTAGTCATATAGGTTATATTATAATAATGTGGCAATGGAACATAGTAATATATTTACTTATTCTTCATGTTTTATATTTCACTAATTAACATATCAGTTATCTCCTTTATACGCGAGCTATTATTTGTACGTTGTGGTATCGTATCTTCCAAAAGTCTAACAATATAAGCCAAGTCAAAGCCTAATCTTTGAATTATTTATTTACTTTGTTTATTTATGCCGAAATACGCTACGGTTCTGACTATATTTATAAAATATTATTTAATATTTTTATTTCCTCGCTTTGGCGACAGGGCATAGTGTGGGTTCGAGTTCAGCCATTCAGTAATTCTTTAATTTAACGGAAATTGGGGAACGGAAATGCTAAAAGAGAATGAACTGTCTTAACACTAGGTTATCTGGATGCCTCTGTCTACTCCGCTAAGTGCAGGATACGGTGTGAATATATATCCTTTAAGATGCTTCTAGAAATTTCTAATAGTACGTAGGCAACATGTATTGTAATAAAATGATTAACATTTGGTACACCTATTTAATATATATATATATATATATATATATATATATATATATATATATATATATATATATATATATATTGGTTTTCACGTTAAACTTTTGACACCGTTGACAATGGGTTCTAAGATAATGTGATTAGTTATTATCTAGAAAGGGCTGAAAATGAAGAGATCATTGACAAAATTCTATTGACCTCTTATATAATGAGTTCCGGATAGCTTAAAAAAAGTGAAATACCAAATAATTCAATTAACCTCAAGTTATGATAGGCGTATCGAATTGATTATGTTAGAAAAAATATACTTGGTTATCGAAACTTTAATCTTGCTCATATGTAGCTTTTTGTTAAACTTTCAAAGAACCGTAAGATGACCACATACTTTATTATTTTGACTCACATCTAAAGTAAAGAGAAGTAAATAAATAATAATTTAAAATATATTATTTAAATATTTAACGCCTGTCTTGGCGCAGAGGCACAAGCGTGCGACTGTAAACGTGACAGGTTGTGGGTTCGATTCCCACTCTAGGAAATGGAATTTTTCATTTCCTGGGTTTGATAACAAAGCAAAGCGCGGCGTTGAGTTCCGCCACTCAGCATGCAATGCTTCAATTCGGTGGAAAGTGGGGAACGGAGTGACTTAACACTAGTTTCCCTCTGCCTACCCTGCTATATGCGGGATACAGCGTGAAGCTATGTATGTATGTATTTTAATATATATCATAGGGAATATGTTATTAAATAAGAATTCGAGAGCTTGCGGATTGAAAGGCGAAATCAACGTCACGTTTTGTCTTTTCAAAAAGCGAAAATAAAAATACAATTATACAACGCCTATCTTGGCGCAGAGGCACAAACGTACGACTGTAAATGCGACAGGTTGTGGGTTCGATTCCACTCCAGGATATGGAATTTTTCATTTCCTGGGTTTGGTAGCAATGCAAAGCGCGGCGTTGAGTTCTACCACTCAGCACGCAATGTAGTGGGGAACGGAGTGTCTTAACACTAGGTTCCCTCTGCCTACCCTGCTATATGCGGAATACAGCGTGAAGCTATATAATTATACCTACGAGTGAGAATCGAATTCACAAAATCGAATATCCTACTAAAATACGATGTCCTCAGCCATGATTCTTAACATAAATATACCCTAAGTATTTGAACCCACAACCCAGAAACCTAATAACTATATTTAAAATATAATTACAATTATAATCGATTGCAAATTTCAATCGAATACACTCTAGTCATTAATCAGATCACTTTCTCTGTCAACACTTTTATGCTACAATAAACTTTTTCTTTCTAATGAACGCAAAAAGTGTCCTAGCAAGAATTTGTCGCCAAGCGGATGTTACTTACTTAATTAATATATCGATATTCGATACTAAATCGATGTCATTATATTAGCTAGTTAATATTGGGTTTTTAATGGTTTTATTATTATAATTATTTTTAATGATTTTTACTGTAAATGTAATTAGTACCTATTACCTTTAATTATATTTAATTATACATATTTTTTCTGACGCCTGTCGTGGCGCAGAGGCACAAGCGTGCGACTGTAAACGACACAGATTGTGGGTTCGATTCCCACTCCAGGAAATGTAAAGTATTTTCGTTTCCTGGAATGTCATTTCATTCCGCACTTACCGTCGAATTGAGGCATTGAGTGCTAACTGGCGGAACTCAACGCCGCGCTTTCCCTTATTTAATTAATTTATATTCATTATAATAAGCATTTATCTCTATATAATAACTGAGAATGTTATGGCTTGTAGCTAATAGTTATAAGTACAAAATAACTAAAATTTTAGCAAAAAAGAAAACCGAATTCAAATAAAATGTACAAAATCATTTAATTATTACAAATAACTCAAAAACTACTCTCATCACATCTCAACTATATTTAAATGGAAGCAGGAGTACTAGCTATCATTTAAAAATAGAATAATCCAAATTGGTTCACTCAATAAAAAGTTATTCAATAACTCATCAAAAAATAGTCAAATTGTGAACCTCCTATCAATTACTTGTCGCCAAGCGGATGTTAATACCTAATAAATATATCGATTTTCGATACTAAATGGATGTCATTACATTGGGTAGTTAATTTTAGTTTTTAATGTTTTTATTATTATAATTATATTTAATGTTTTTACTATAAAAGTAATTAGTTCAATTTTAGCATAATTTATCTATGTAATAGCTAAAAATAAAATTTAAATTGAATGTCAATTGCTGCGCGCAACGGCTATGATAATTAAACATTTGTTAAGAGAAAAAAGATCGACCTCAAATAAAATACACAAAAAATATATTTATTATGAATAACTAGAAAACCTACTCGTTGCGACCAGGTTGTGGGTTCGATTCCCGCTCCAGGAAATGGAATTTTTCATTTCCTGGATTTGGTAACTAGGCAAAGCGCGGCGTTGAGTACCGCCACTCAGCACGGAATGCCTCAATTCGGCGGAAAGTGGGAACGGAATTGTTGTAAGAGAACGGAATGTCTTAACACTAGGTTCTCAGGTTCCCTCTGCCTACCCTGCTATATGCGGGATACAGCGTGAAGTTATAAAAAAAAGAACAGAAAACAGGCATTCAGCCTTCCATCTGTTCTAATATAGCCTAGAACTTAAGAAAGTCCTATAGCCTGAACTGACACCCTAGGATTGTATATCTTAGTTCTATAGAATGAAAACCTGGCCCCAAATAGAATAAGAGAAGGTTATAGCGAATTCAATTTAAAATTTAAATATAAAATATTTACAACCAAACTTGTGTTAAAAAAATCACACCAGCCGTGAATAACTTGATATATTGAAAATGTATACTTATCATCGCTGGTATTTTTAAAGTTTTATCTGTCTAAATTCAAATGCCTATTAATATTAAACATATATATATATATATGCAATTCGACTTATCCACCTACACACGCCTGATACAAAAATATTCACATATTAACTTTAAACTCATCAATCATAAATAAATGATAAAATATTTTTCATTTTCAAAACGACATGAAAGGTTAAATATTCAAATACATACAAAATTAAATATAACCATTTTTTGTTCCATAGTCTAAGTATGCTAATAAGTGATGAGAATGACAGCGATCGATGTACGAAGCCGCGGAGTATAGAAACCCGTCCGTTTCACCTACAAAAATATATTTGATTGGCAAAACTTTTATTTTGACTAGCTGTTAGCTGTGACTTCGCTTGCGTGTAGAATGGCCATACTCATACTATAGTGAATGGCAAGGCGTCCATACAACACGGCACCCATCAGCTTGCCTAGCTTTTGAAAGTACAAGTATGACCTAAAAAAAAGGAAATCGCCAGGAAAATGTGGAGTTTAAATAGTAATCGAGTTTGCAAAAAAACAAGGTCAAGAAAAGTGTAGAGCTAAAAGAAAGGTCGTCACCAAAATTCGAATTAGTTCCCGGCTTCCCTAAATATATATTTGGTACATATAAAAAAGATACATTGTTTAATTTAATCTGTAAAATTATTGTAGAACTATTTTAAGGTTAACACCATTTGCAAAAAGTTATAAAAAATATAATTAAAATTATTGTTTAGTTTGCCGTAAGACATTGGCAGTTGCCAGTGACATTGGCTTTTCTTTAAACACATTTATATAATCGCAAAAGATATCAGTTGAGCCAAAAGTGAAAATATACCGGCTTCCCTAAATATACCGACTTCCCTAAATATACCGGCTTCCCTAAATATACCGGCTTCCCTAAATATACCGGCTTCCCTAAATATACCGGCTTTCCCTAAATATATGTACCGACTTCCCTAAATATATACCAGTTTCTCTAAATACCGGCTTGCCTAATTAAAATTCTTACCCCTCGTTACTGCTATAGTGTAACGTGCCTATATGCGTTAATTTGAAGGCTTTGAAATAACTAGATTTTTAATTTTTTCTTAACAAACAATAATTTTTGCTAAAATATTTTATTTGTTGTCCGTCGTGGCGCAGAGGTACAAGTGCGACTGTAAACGCGGCAGGTTGTGAGTTCAATTTCTTCTCCAGGGAATGAAAATATTCAATATATTAGTAGATATTTAGTATTTTAATTTCTTTGCTCTGGTAACAAGGCAAAGCGCGGCGTTGAGTTCCGCCACTCAACACGCAATGCCTCAATTTGGCGGAAAGTGGGTAACGGAATTGTTGTAAGAGAACGGAGTGTCTTAACACTAGGTTCTCGGGTTCCCTCTACCTACCCTGCTATATAAGGGATACAGCGTGAAGTTAAAAAAAAAAGAAAAAAAAAATTTATCGCTCTGGTAACAAGGCAAAGCGTGGCGTTTAATTCCGCCACTTAGCACACAATGCCTCGTTTCATCGAAAAGTGGGGAACGGAAATGTTTAGAGAACGGAGTGCCTTAACACTAGATTCTCCGGTTCTCTCTGCCTACCCTGCTATATACGGGATACAGCGTGAAGCTTAATTTTTTTTTTTATATTTCGTTTGTCCTTATTAATATCTCTACGTGTGCACAAAGTTTCACGATAATCGGTTGAGTAGTTTTGGTCTGAAAATGTAACAAACAAACAAACATTTACATTTATAATACTAGTAGGGATTGCCAAAATTTATATTTTGATATATAGCTGACATCTGACAACGTGTGTTATTAATTGTATTGTCATTTGTGAAAGTTGTTTCAAAATAATTATATGTAAGAACTATAATTTTAATAAAAAAGAATACCGACTCAAGTAAAGTAAAATTACGAATAACTCAAAAACAATTCTTAACTAAATTTAACGCCTGTTGTGGCGCAGAGGCACAAGCGTGCGACTGTAAACGCGACAGGTTGTGGGTTCGATTCCAACTCCAGGAAATGTTAATCTTTTCATTTCCTGGGTTTGGTAACAAGGCAAAGTGTGGCGTTGAGATCCGCCACTCAGCACGCAATGGCTCAATTCGGCGGAAAGTGGGGAACAAAATTGTTGCAAGAGTACCCTGCTATATGCGGGATAATGCGTGAAGTTAAAAAATATCTATATTTAAGTGGGACACTAGCTCTCGTATAAAACAAAGAATCATTCAAATTGGTACTAACACATAAAAAAACCCGTCAAATTAAGAACCTCCTGCTTTTTTTGAAGACGGCTAATAAATATTATTTATGTGAGATTTATATGAGGGTTTAAATATAAATAATTTATATATACTAGTGTCCCCGTTGACGTGTTAACAACGCGTTGTCTTTAGCAATGTATGTATATGTCACATGGATGTCAAACCATGGCAGTGAGTGCAAGATTTACTTTATTAATTAAATATACTTTTTATGCATAATTTTAATAAAATATTAACATTCTACACTCCTTTTCTATATAAACTATAGGTGTGCCAAGTTTCATGCTCCTCCGTCCGCGTAATAATCGTAAAAAGGGGTACAAAGTTTTTGCTTCACGTATTTATATATAAGGGGAGTTTGTGAAACTAAGTAGTCAGACGTGATGTACAGCCATTGACGCTGAGAGACTGCTTACTTTGATTGTAATCATAATGGCTATGAGGTAGATTTCTATTGTAGGAAAGATTATATTTCTCAGCACGCAATGCCTCATCATTCAGTGGAAAGTGGAGAACGGAGTGTCTTAACACTAGGTTCCCTCTGCCTACCCTGCTATATGCGGGATACAGCGTGATGCTATGTATGTATGTATGTATTATATTTTTTTTATCTTTCTCTGTCTTACCAGAAACATTCAAGGCGAATGTCCTGAAATTGGGCAAGTGGTAGAACAAAATGAAGTTAAAAAAAAAATTTAGTCGAGCCACTATTACAATATGCATCTAAGTAATTTATAGTAAAGAAAAAAAAACATAAAAATTATTTGAATAACTATTTTTAGTTGGGAATGTTAATAATTCAATATTTCGTCAAAATTCTATGAAAATAATTTCTTCAGAATAGGATACATATATCGATTTGCTAAATGACAATGCATATTCATAAGTAAATTATTGTAATATATGTACTTCATACAAAAAAAAATGGAATAAAATGACATTAAAATTAAAATTCATTGAATACAAGAGAAGAAAAAAAATCTTAATATGTGAAATTTTAGTCAATAATTTAAAAAAATATATATATATTTTAATATAGGAAATTAGTTATATAAATAACTTTTAAAAAATAAATCTGTCAAAAAAAGTTTGACAGCGGTGGGATTCGAACCCACGCCCTTTCGGACTGGTGCCTAAAACCAGCGCCTTAGACCACTCGGCCACGCTGCCTGTTGCACAATGAACTGAATATAATAATGTTACACGAATAAATAAAAATATTTTGTATCTAATTTTTATAAAAAAAAAAATTCTCGACGTGCTTTATATATGAATATCAATTTATTTTTATTAATTTAAATTTAAAATTATTATCTCTCTTATCATTATATTCCGTTGAGTTCCGCCACTCAGCACGTAATGCCTCAATTCGGCGGAAAGTTGGGAACGGAGTGTCTTAACACTAGGTTCCCTCTGCCTACCCTGCTATATGCGGGATACAGGTGAAGCTATGTATGTATATATGTATTATATCGCTATATAAAAAATAAATAATTATAGTCCAGTCTAAAATTTCAGAACGAAAAGATTTCTATTTTTTTTTTAAATGAATTTTTCTGTTTAAAAAAAAAAAAAAACACCTCTAAAGTTGCATATATATGCAGTAAAAAAACCTGGATAAAAATTAAGTATGCTTTATGCTGACGCCTGTCGTGGTGCAGAGGCACAAGCGTGCGACTGTAAACGCGACAGGTTGTGGGTTCGATTCCCACTCCAGGAAATGAGGTATTTTCATTTTCTGGGTTAGGTAACAAGGCAAAGCGCGGAGTTGAGTTCCGCCACTCAGCACGCACTGCCCCATGCGGGATACAGCGTGAAGCTATGTATGTATGTTTATGCTTAAAATTAAAAGAAATTTTAATTCCTCTTTCTACATATCTACTATTCTTTTCACTCTTTTCAGGAGTCAGAGTATTAGGACCAGATTTAATACCAGTCCATCAGCATGGCCTTTACCTTTGGGCCTTAACTCAAAGGGATATATATAACAATAAAAATCATGATATGGATTATTATTATTGAAAGACGTGAATTTTAATTTTTGCCTCTTCGTCATATATGTTAACGCTTGTCGTGGCGTAGAGGCACAAGTGTGTGGCTGTAAACGCGACAGATTGTGGGTTCGATTCCCACTCTAGGAATTTATCATTTCCTGGGTTTTGTAACAAGGAAAAGCACGGCGTTGAGTTCCGCGACTCAGCACGCAATGTCTCTATTCGGCGGAAATTGGGGAACGGAGTATATTATATATAAATTATAAATATATATTTGTAGTCTATTTAAGTAATTTTTTTTTATTTAATACTAGCTGTATCTCGCAACTTCGTTTGCAAGGAGCAGAATGCCACAATGGTCTCAACTCGCTCGCGTAGAGAATAAAAGTAAAAACCCCTCGTTTCGTAGAAATTTCAAGAAACTCTCGTCCAGTAGTTTCGCCTGTACGTAGTCTGTCAGTCACTCAGTAACGTAACCGATTTATATTATATTAAAATTGTAATATATTCTAAGATGTTCATTGAAATTAAGTGATGTCAAAGACAATTTTTTTTACAATCAAAAACGTTACGTTGATACAACTCTTAACAAATAATGCACTACTTTCAACCAAATTTGATTACCATATAAACGGTTCTAGTGAGTTAATCTTAAAAGATAGACATATACTGTCGCGGACATTTTTTTAGATCATTTCAAGAGGAATAATTCTTTCATACATATTTTTTTGGTATCTCCTTTTTTGGTTTCGCAGCGCACGCAACGGAAGCCCTCAAGGATGAGTAATTTTCCCCGTTTTTTCCACATTTTCCATTATTTCTTCGCTCCTTATAGTTGCAGCGTGATGTTATATAGCCTAAAGCCTTCCTCGATAAATGGTCTATTCAACACAAAAAGAATTTTCCAATTCAGACCAGTAGTTCCTGAGATTAACGCGTTTAAATAAACAAACAAACAAACTCTTCAGCTTTATATATTAGTATAGATTTTTGTATATTTGTATGTAGGTATGGATTATTATATATTTATTATGTTTACATATATTCTATTAGATGTCTATTTTTTACTGCTTGTTTTTTTTTTTGTTTTTTGTATTTTATTTCCGCCAGTTACATACTCATCCACTTCCACAGGTTGATTGGAAGAGATCTCTTTGAGGGATAAGTCCACCTTTGTAAGCTAAAAAAAATGTATTTAGTTTTTCCCATGTATTTTGCAATAAAGAATATTAAATATTTCATTCGCATATATGTACAGCGTATTAAAAAAAATCGCATCGGTTATGACATAATATTTATTATTCAGTAATTTTACAATGAATATCATTTTTAATTAAATAAAGAAAATTATCAATATTTAAAAAAACAATAACTCCTGTCGTAGCACAGAGGTTGTGGGTTCGATTCCCACTCCAGGAAATGGATTTCTTTATTTCCTGGGTTTGGTAATAAGGCAAAGCGCGGCATTGAATTCCGCCACTCAGCACGCAATGCCTCAATTCGGCGGAAAGTGGGGAACGCAGTGTCTTAACACTAGGTTCCCTCTGCCTACCCTGCTATATGCGGGATACAGCGTGAAGCTATGTATGTATGTATGTATGTGTGTATGTATGTGTGTATGTATGTATGTATGTGTGTATGTATGTCATACATATTTTTTTAATTAAAAATTATTATATAAGATGATTTTTAAATATCTGATTTGCACCTTTGTAAGCTAAAAAAAATATATTTAGTTTCCCATGTATTTTTTTAAGTGCAATAAAGAGTATTAAATATTTCATTCGCATACATGTACAGCGTATTAAAAAAAATTGCATCAGTTATGATATAATATTTATTATTCAGTAATTTTACAATTATTATCATTTTTAATTAAATAAATAAAATAATCATTGTTTAAAAAAAATATATATTTAAGGGAATAAAACATTCAGGGTAAATAAAACAAAACCAATATTGATAATGACCTGTATAATTATCTAAGTGTAAAGGAGCATTATGTACAAGGTGGACATCGACATATTTATGCCTACCCTAAATCTAGTATTACCAAAACATTAGTAGAAAATAATAAAAGTTGATTCAAATTATACTTAATATGAGAGCTTAAATTATAAAAATGTATTGAAAAATATTATAAAATATTATTAATTTATCTAAATTATTTTATTTATTTCTCTTAATTGTAAGAGAATGCCAAAATAAAATAATTTAGATAAATTAAGGGCGGATTCTACTTAGGAGGATGAAAAACACCGTTTTTTCGAACCAATGTTTTATCGGTACACGAAAAAAGATTTTGAAAGAAGTGACTTCGTTTTTACAACAAGCACCTTTTCCCTTTTAAAGGCGGAAAAAATATAAATTAAATATTTTTATTATTTTTTCTTGGTTCCCATAGAAGATAAATATATGTTGATTACAATGGTATTTAGTTTTTTTCGATGAAAATTACAAGCTGCATCCTGCCCGCCAATTTATTTTTTTGTCATGTACCAAAAAA
>JAKGSA010000135.1:805638-842648 GCA_033558755.1 Philaethria dido
TCGGGGTTGTTCATGATGATCACGGAGTTCTCAGCCGGCCGCGTCTCCGGTTCTATGTTAGAACCAGATTTATCTTGGTCCTGGAATTACAGAATTTAGTATTTTAGTACTTTTTTTTTTAACTTCACGCCGTATCCCGCATATAGCAAAGTAGGCAGAGGGAACCTGAGAACCTAGTGTTAAGACACTCCTTTCCCCACTTTCCGCCGAATTGGCGCATTGCGTGCTGAGTGGCGGAACTCAACACCGCGGTTTGCCTTGTTACCAAACCCAGGAAATCAAAATACTAAACTTTTACATTTCCTGGAGTAGGAATCGAACCCACAACCTGTCGTGTTTACAGTCGCACGCTTGTGCCTCTGCGCCACGACAGGCGCTGAGTACTTATAATAATGATAATAATAGTGTTCGATGATAAATGATGGCAGTCTATTGGAATAGAAATATATTGACACGCAAAAAAATACAAACTTTCGAGATACCTTCGAAATATTATATACTTTTTTTTTAACTGCCGAATTGAGGCATTGCGTGCTGAGTGGCGGGACTCAACGCCGCACTTTGCCTTGTCACCAAACCCGGGAAATGAAAAGACTAACATTTCCTAGAGTGGGAATCGAACCCACAACCTGTCGTGTTTACAGTCGCACGTTTGTGCCTCTGCGCCACGACAGGCTATATTATACTTATACAAAGTGAAGTTTTCATACAAAACTCATCGCACACTATATTTTAATTTAAATAAATATTTATTGTCTTTTCACGATATATTGCATGCTCTGTCTTTGGTCTTTTTTAGGTTATTTCTTAATGAATAAATGTGTAATATTTATAAGAATATGAAGTAAATTGAATATTATAGTTTTCACAGCTTCAGGCTTTTTTCCACATAAATAACATAGTTTCAAGACAGTTGCGAATTGCGAGATGAGTCCCGGAGATCACTGTTTAATCATAGTGGCAGCATGAAAGTAATTTAAGTATAATCATTTTCATGATTGGGGATCGAACCTATAGCCATCGCGTTTACAGTTAAAGGCAACATCACGATATCATCTGCTTTCTTAAAAATATTTTTGCATAAAATGTTTAATACTTATTGAATAACACATATGTTACTATAGATTAAAGTAATAGTCTACTAAATCATAACATACATATATACAAAGTCAAAGTCAAAGTCAATAATACCCAGAAAATGAAAAATTCAATTTACTGGAGAGGGAATCGAACCCACAACCTGTCGGATTTACAGTCGCACGCTTGTGCCTCTGCGCCACGACGGGCGTTAAATTGAATATCACTTTTATCATATGTGAAAAAATATTAAATGTATGAGTAAAATAGTTGACGCTTAAAAGTGCAGTGACCCCAAAATTGAAAAAATTGCGTTATCCACTTACCCATAATTTCGAAATACTGCTGGTGGTGATAATAACTCGAGAATTCGTGATAAAAAAGGTCAATAGCATACTTCTAGCACATATAAATATATACATATATCCAAATTAAAGATACCAAATTAAAATCCTAAGCTAAAAGAAAGAAAGACCCGAAAGATATAATATTACATTGTAAATGTTAAACAGTGTTTACTTTGGAACTTTGTTAAATACAGATTTCGTTTATATTTTCTTAAGCAAAGAGTTACTTAAGCATTTTACCCTTTCGTAATATGAAACCTCTAACTCTTTGAGGGATTTCATATGGACTTTAGCTATTTTTACTTATTTCTTTTGTTTTATACAAGTTCTTAAAAGCTTATTTTAATAGAAATATCAGATTTAGCGAAGCGTAACCAAACACTTCTAATAGTTATCATCTATATATAAATATGGTGAAACATAAAGTATTATTCTTAATTCGATAATTTGAAGTGTAAATGTATGTAAGTAGTGAAAAATGTCTTACAATGGGCAAAACTTCCTCAGATATACTAATGTCCGTTTGGTCTGGACGCGATGGCTCTTCAGGCCGTTGCTCTGGTGCTCCTTCCGGCTTGGTCAATATCCGTGCTGTGAAGGCATAAGGTGACAAATGAGCAATAATTCTAGTCCCATTACAGAATTTAAAAAAAAAAACAAAAATATATTGCATTTATACCTAAAGAGTATAGTGTTAGTAAGGAATTATGCAATAATTTGTGGGAAATCATAAATTTAAACTTTTATAGTAGAACAACGATATATTGGTTATATATTGGTTAAGGTAGTGTAAGTAACATCGATGACGAAGACTGTAGGTCAATTATTAGGTTAGTTAGGTCATTTTGGAATTGGAAGGGAATTAGCATAATGTAATAATTAAAAGAAAATTTAAAAAGTGAATAATGACACCTAAGAGCAAATGAAATTTTGAACATGCGAGAATATAAGAAGTTATTTTCGAAAATATTTAGAAAATTGGAATAAAACTATTGTGATGAGTTTTACATATAAAGTAAAAGTCCTTTTCTTGGTAAATAACCTAAAAAAGCATTGTCACTAGACGATGATCATCGCACACTAATATATTTGACTAAAGATAAATGAGGTCATGTTTATGAACGTAAATACTAGATATAAATAAAAGAAACATATGAGAAGAACTTTATATGAAAAATATGACATTTTGCTGAAGAAACTCAAACTGATTGAGAATTTGAACTACTAAATAGTTATAAAATAGTTTTATTTCAACAAGGAGTTGTTGTGAAAGATGTAACATAATGTGATGATATCATGCACAGTAATTTTATTTCTCAAGACTTACCAAAATCCTTGTAAACTTTAAAATTTACATTATTATTTAAATTTAATATTATAATGGACAAAGTCGATGTTAAGGAAAGAATAGCGGGATAAGCAACAGTAAAACATTAACTAACGCTAACCACTGGCTGATAATTAGACAAATGAAGGCCGCACTTGTTGCATGTTCGTATGGCAACGACACCAAATTATGCGATTACAATATAATAATGAATGTGCTAATTTCAGAATTCTTTGTAATAATTAGCTATGTTTGTATCTAGCATGAATTTAGCCTAGGAAGACTGCTATAATAAAAATCTAAGTAAAATATATTGTATGCTTTCATACTCTTAAACAATTCATGGATTGGTCTGGTCCGAAATTTACTGGTTTCTATCTACTTCACATTTAAATAACTTAATTAATTTATTGTTTTCATAACTACTAGACATTTGTGACTCAGGAATAATAAACCCCGTTTATAATAATCATTACTATGTTAATGATTCATAACGAATAATAGTATAAGCTGGTGTTAAACATGATAAGAAACAATATAATTAAAAAATAAATTAAATATAGAATAGCTTTTGTCTATGAATGTCATTTCAAAATTACTAACACCTTCATACGGTTTTCGGGTCTTTTCTGACCCATTTCAGGACTAAAACATAATTATCTCTTTAAATATTTTTCTGTGACATTTGATACTTCATGACTTTTATGAAAATCCTTAGTATTGAACTAATAAGCAAATATTTGACTATATTGTAAAAATATACTAAATTGTTTGAATTATATACTTTTTTACGGCACTCGGGTCAAATCTGACCCAAACATTGAAATTAAATTTAAATATGCATAGAATGATTGTTATTTGTTTACTTTTGGTATCCAGTTACCCACTATAGTTATTATACTATAGTTTTACAATAAATATTTGGTGAATAGAACGTCTTATTGTTTCACTATCGAGTAATTATTTTGTATTTGATAATGAGCGACTGAGAAATTGACAACTGTTTGTATGAATGAATAACTTATACGAATCGTGATGTGAATTCATAATGTCTAAAATACTGACTCGTCTAACACTAGTTCCAGTAAAAATTATCAAGAGTTATTTGGCTTGGTAATAGATAAACTCAAAGGGAACAGCGATTATTAGATACATTCGCAAACTATGGAATAATAAGTGGGTATATTACCAAAGCTTTATAACCCTTCGGGAAAATATATGAGACTCTGACAATATATGAATATTAGTAGCCAAGTAACGAGTCAGAGTTAGTAGCGTAGGTAAACTACAAGGCAAAAAAGGTACTCAGTACAGTTTGTCGCGAATATTTTTTTCACTCAAAATTACAAAGAGTATATTAAGATTCGTCATAATGCGATCCACAATAGTTAATCTCAGCCCAGTATATGAGCAATACGGAAAGAGAAACAACTAAGAGAGACCGATATCAATTGTATCGAAAAAACGATAATAAAGCAAAAAATGTTTACTTTAAATGCAAAAAAATGTATATGTATAGTTTATAAACTATAACTATATATAATACCTCATTATTTTTTTAAAATTAAATATTGATTTGATATTATGGTTATTTAGTTATTATACACTGAAATAGCGCACTTCGCACAAAGCAGATAAAAATCGCATATGTTCAAAACTTAATTAATTCTAATAAAATTTACGTTAGCTGACTGTTGCTTTTATTAACTACATCTAAATGCATTATATATATATAAACCTAAAAAAATATTTAATACGCAATTATTTACTACATAAATCCATACAATAGAGTACTGGGTCAATTTAGGCCCGAAGCGCGTTTACGTTGGTAAATTTGAAGACCGTATGAAGGTTAAGTTAGTATTTAGTTCTCTTAAGTAATAATATAATATATTATATTTAATAATGACTGACAGGTAAAACTATTCCACATTATAAAATCTAAAACTAATAATACGCAACAAAACTGGCATGCTTCAGCCTCTACTCACGACTGACTACATCGAACTTGTCATTTGGCAGGGTGGGATACGGGACAGAGTCGGTTTTCGGTTCTTCCGGATAATCGGGTTCTTCCGGTTCTTCCGGATATTCCGGTTCCGTTGGCTCCAAGTCAGGGTGTTTTGTGGTCGAAATGGGGAAGTCTTCATCATCTGGTGGCCCGTAAGAAGCGTCACCTGATCCACTGCGGTTGTCCTCGTCGTCCGGCCCTGGTCCAGGCCCCCAGCCCGATCCGGAGCTCTCGTCGATCTCTACACCGGAGCCATCGTCGTCAATAAACAGATCCTTATCGGACGCGAGTGGGTCGTCGTGTTGATGTACTGCGCCTTCCGTCGACGGAACGCCAGTACCGCCCACCTGGAATAGATAAAAACGAATATTTTAACATTTTCACTAGATATATTACGTATATTTCTAACACTTACAACGAATGAATACAAAATTACAAAAATAAGCTTAATTTTTAATGTAAAATGTAAATTTGCCACATAAGAGCAACTCTGATTCAACAGTTTTAGATCGCATTGCACTTTTCTAGAGCGTAAAAGCTAAATGACTTTGACGACGTACATAGCTATAGATTGAGTGGGCGACCTATTTCCAGAAAGTTCAACAGGGCATCAAATATGCACTTGATGCTATCGCCGAATATAATATTTTAACACACATTAATACATTGATGGTTTATAATAGAAATAATAATTAAGTAATCTTAAAAGATAATAACACTATATCGCCAGGCAGTAAACACACCATAATAACGACACGTCATCATGAATGGTGAAACGATGATTTAATGGGTACACATATGAATAAGTCACTTACCTAGGAAAAATTGTAGACAATACTTAGGCCTAAAGTTTGTTATTGGTAGTTTATGGTGTAGCTTTTCTAAGCTTTTGGCAGTGTCTTTTCGGTTAGCGTAAGTTGTATAGTGACGGTAGAAGATCGATAGCTTTCGCGAGGGCGGGGGGTGAAGTGCGGCGGTTGGTTCCCGCCGCCTGCCAACAGAGGCCGGGATACGGTTTGGGAGGCTCGTGAGGAAATTTCAGGCTTTCACGTTAGAGTGCGCTAGATAAATTGTTGGTAGATAGTTGTTTTTTTTATTTAAATTTACAATAATATTAAAGACACTTCCATTCCCCTTTTTGTTTGTTATTTTTAATATTGAATATTAATATAACTTATTAAATGAGGTTTGGTGGTGTTTAAGTGTGATTTGTTTTCTTTTACTATATGTTACATATACACTGTATTTTTAAAAATTGTGCTCTTTTCAACCTTTTTAGGTAAACGAGGTACATGCTTGTCGTTTCTCAACATATTATTTTTTATAATTAATATAAAATAAATAAATCTAGGTTTATGACCGCTATAGTGGATATAAGGTTATAAGCCTAAAAAACATTTTAGTAGAATTATTAACTAATACAATTTGGACAGATATTATTTAAATAGTTAGAACAGATCCCTACAGATTGAAAACGGTATAAATATTCATTTAAAAAAATTGTAAAGTTAAGTGTGAAAATTCATATTGATTTAAAATTTTATTATTTAAAACGCCTGTCGTGGCGCAGAGGTACAAGCGTGCGACTGTAAACGCGACAGGTTTTGGGTTCTATTCCCACTCCAGGAAATGTAAAATTTAATATTTTCATTTCTTGGGTTTGGTAACAAGGCAAAGCGCGGCGTAGAGTTCCGCCACTCAACACGCAATGCCTCGATTCGGCGGAATTGGGAAACGGAATTGTTGAAAGAGAATGGAATGTCTTAACACTAGGTTCTCTGGTTCCCTCTGCCTACCCTGCTATATGCGGGATACAGCGTGAATTTAAGAAAAAAAAAATATATAAATTAATAATTAAATTTATTTATACTTTTATTGAGGCCATCGTGTCTCAGTGGAACAGCGTCTGACTGTAAACACGGTTGGTTATGGGTACGATTTCTATTCAGATGAATGATCATGGATCATATTTAAAACTATTTTATTTTTCTGGCCATGTAAGCGTGGCATTGAGTTTCGTCACTCAAATCAAGAACGGAGTGTCTTGACACTACGTTCTCTATGACATGCGGAAAAAAGTCTGAAGCTATATAACTAAATATAACTATTTAAAGAAAAAGCACCAAGATGTCGATTATTTTAGAGGCTACAAGCCGAAGTGACCTAAACTTTTTTCATCTAAATTTTTTTTTAGACGTTAAACGATTTTGTATAAAATATAATATTTCAAACATGATTTAGGTAAATCCTTGTTATAATTCATGCGGGTCGCGTTTATCTTCATTTCTAATTACTTTAGAATATTTAATTAAGCTTATAAGGGACAGAATATATAAAGGATATTTTAATAAAGAATTCAAATTTCACGCGTGGTGATCAGGACGGAATGGATTTTTTTGGATTTTACTCTTTTTCCCATGTTAAGATGGGTAGTTAAACAGCACCCAGTGTTAAGACACTCCGTTATCCGCTTCCTGTTCAACTTCGAGACATGGAGTGTTTAGTGACGGAACTCAACGCCGCGTTTTGTCTTACCGT
Organism: Philaethria dido; assembly: GCA_033558755.1. NCBI lineage: Eukaryota > Metazoa > Arthropoda > Insecta > Lepidoptera > Nymphalidae > Philaethria > Philaethria dido. The sequence goes on from JAKGSA010000135.1 coordinate 812,939, forward strand.
AGTGGCGTAACGAAAATAATGTATTTTTTTATTTTATCAAGCTGTACCCTGATATAGCAGGGTAGGCAGTGTTAAGACAATCCGTTCCCCACTTTCCACCGAATTGAGACATTGCGTGCTGAGTGGCGGAACTCAACGAAGCGCTTTACGTTGTTACCAATCCCAGGAAATGAAAATACTAAACATTTGCATTTCCTGGAGTGGGAATCGAACCCACAACCTGTGGCGTTTACAGTCGCACGTTTATGCCTCTGCGCATTTAGTATTCTTATATTGCTTAAATTGTCAATATCTCTGTTTAGACGTACTACGTCATCGTCAGATCAGTTTTTCCAATTTTTGTAGAAATTTTGATAAAACCTCTTTAGGTGCTCCTTTACTCCCCAAGATCCCAAAGTTTCAAATTTCAGCCTTTTATGGTAGTTTTTTCTGTAAGTTATCAGTCACTCGGTAACGCAGGCCTTTTATACAATTACACTCATACCTCGCTTTGCGTCGGGGTTACGTTCCAAAAAACACGACGCAAATTGAAACGATGCAAAGTGAAAATAGATTTTCTATAGCAAACCACTTAATGATCGAAGATAGGTTCCAGGCTTACGAAAATACTACCTTTTACAAATTAAATTGAACAAACTAAAATTTTTCAAACAAAAATAATATACAAAAAACGTATTCAATTAAACAAAATAAACTACATATAATAATAAGGGAATTCCCAAATTTTGATGGAATGGCGCAATTAAAAACAAAGAGGTTCCATAATTTAAGAAAAGAAAATAAAAAAAAATTAAAGACTCGAACTCGACTCCATAACAACCCAATTTCGAATATCTAACGACGCACAGTGAAAATTAGTAAAAATTAGGCAGCGACGCAATTTCGAAAAAAACGCAAAACGAAACGACGCAAAGCGAGGTATTAGCGAGGTATTAGTAGTAACTTATGTAGCTGATTAAGGTCAGTCTAGTGTTCTAAATTATCAAAACACAAGATGAATAAAGGCGTTGGTACTTACTATACATTCAAAAATCTTAATTTAATCTCATGCATTTGAGTACCATTCCTTTTATTACATAAAAGGAAAAAGGACCTCTATATATTTTAAATTTATATAAAGATATCGTATAAAGAAGTCACTGAATTAATTTACTTATCCAGTGAAAGAAGATTCTCGTCCTCGACCAAATTGAAAGGCGAACAGATCGTATCGTACCGTAAAGGTATCGATGCTTTCAGCACTCCGTCTTATTATTTTACAAAAGTTTGTTTTGGTTTCTTTGGTTTGAAAGAAAATGTTTAGTAGTTTTTAACCAAGTTGGAAAAAGGAAGATATCAACTTAACTCTTTTTTTTTTGTGTGTCTCCGCGAAGATTTTACTGGGCTTTTTTATATGATAGCTAATGCTTCAGATGTAGTCTTATTTAGTTAAGATTTGACGAATTGGTTATGAGTTACCTTTAATAATTATACTTCGCATTTCCTTTTTTTTTACTATAGCTTCGCGCTGTATCTCGCATATAGCAGTGTAGGCAGAGGGAACCTAGTGTTAGTTTCGTTCCCCACTTAAGTTTTTTTTACATTTTCTTTAAAGTTGATATTGCGTTTTTTATTAAAATTTTCATTATATATTTACTATTAACCTTACCAATAGAAAATGTATTTTATATATCCTTAAAATATTGTAGGTGAAAGTTTGAGAGAGAATGAATACATATTAGTAACTCTTCTGCGCAAAAACTACTGAACGGTTCTAGATGAAACTTTACGTTAATATATTTTATACATTACAATAACAAAACAGGCCACAATAAAAAAAAAGTATAATTTTGCCATAATATTATTTTTGTATAAATTAGTTTAAATGTTTCGTCAGTGTAAGATCGACATACATGACATAGATGACAAGTACAGGAGGACGAACAATCTAATGTCAAGGTATTTCTACCTCCGCTTACCGCCCAAAATCGAGACATTACCTATTAAGTGGTGGAACTCTACGCCGCCCTCTGTCTTACCAAAGGAAAGTTACTTTTTTTTTGGATAACGGATGACAAACAAACAGAAGGACCACCTGGTAAGTGGTTACCTTTGCCCATGAACATCTACAACACCAGAGATGTTGTAGATGCGTTGCCAACCTAGAGGATACAGATGGAAGGGGAGGACAATGTAGCAGTCCGCTATCGGGACCACCACATTTTGCGGAAAGGATGGGTGGGAAAGGGGAAAACCTGGATTACATGCCATCGAACCGGAACACATCATAAGATATTTGGCGGTTCGTCTTTGACATGATAGTGGTCGCGAGCCAGAGGACGAACCTCCTAGCACCAAACTACTGGGAGAACCGCCTCTAACTGAACGCTACCCAGCGGCGGAAGGGAATCGTATTCTAACGCCGTCCCCTCACAGGGTATTCTAACCCCCGTCCCCTCACAGAGCAAAAAAGTTAATAAAAATATTTTAAATATAATAATTCTCCTTAGTAATCGAACCCACAATCAATCGTGTTTATAATCAGATACTCCCCACTATGGCCTCAAAGAAAATATCTCTTTGCGAACATACTGTATAAGCTTTGCTCCTTAAAGGCTTTACGTATAAACTTCAAAGTTTGTATGGAGTTGTGTTACCTGCGAGTATGTCTAAAACCGACTATGTAATCAGAAACTAATAACATGCTCACACACAAGCTTCTACGATATGAAGTGGGTAAACCTTATATTAGTTAGGTATATTTAGGTATTTAAAAAGTAGCTTTATGCTTTATCCTGCCTCACAGGGGGTCAGAGTGAACCTAGCGTCAAGACACTCCATTATCGAGGACTTGGAGACACTGTGTGAGAAGTGGCGGAACTCAACGCCGTGCTGACTTAATAGAGAAAGGAAATGAAAATAATTTCATTATAATCATTACTCCACGAGCACATAGTCAATCGCGTTTACAGTTTGACACTGTTCCACGATTGCTTCAAAATTAAATTCGAGGCATTGTGGGTTATGTGGCGGAACATAACGCCGCGCTTTGTAAATAATTTTAATATAATCAGTCCCCCGAGTAGAATAGAACCCACAACCGATCGTACTTACAGTCTGTACTGTGCCACGATGGCCTCATACTCGTATGTCAGTGTATTTATTTTTAAGGTTCACGCTGTATCCCCCACATAACAGGGTAGGCAGAGGGAACCAGAGAACTTAGAGTTAAGACACTCCGTTCTCTTTTAACATTTCTGTCCCCCACTTTCCACCAAATGGAGACATTGTGTGCTGAGTGGCGGAACTCAACGCCGCACTTTGCCTTGTTACCAGAACGAAGGAATGAAAATACAACATATTGCTTATGCCTCTGCGCCACGACGTCATATCAAGGTTCGAATATATATTACGTTTTTAAATAAGTCTAACAAATCCCTGTATATCCCCTACAGGTCGCCCTAACCCTTGTTTCTGATTACTTTGGGATACCTATTTAATACAGGGATTTAATGAAAATATTTATATTCGGAGGATATTTGTAATATCCATTTAGATAAATTTTGTTAATATTTGGATCTTGTTTGAAATATTTGTTTAGAATTTAGTTATTAATTGTAATTGCTATTTTACTCGTACAAATCAAAACATGTAATACCTTTATCTAGTAGCCCCGTTGAAGTGTAATACACGCTCACGTATGTGAAATTTATTGTTTTTTAATTTTTTTTTATTCTTCACGCTGTATCCCGCATATAGCGAGGTAGGCAACCAGAGAATCTAATGTTAAGACACTTCATTCTCTTTCAACATTTCCGTTCCCCACTTTCCGCCAAATTGAGGCATTGCGTGTTGAGTGGCAGAACTCAACGCCGCGCTTTGCCTTGTTACCAAACCCAAGAAATGAAAATACTAAATTTTACATTTTCTGGAGTGGGAATCGAACCCACAACCTGTCGCGTTTATAGTTGCACACTTGTGCATCTGCGCCACGACAGGCGTTTGATTGTTTTTTAATTATTGTTATAATAAATTTTGGTTTCTACACTTTTTCCCCATGCACACTATATATATATATATATGCCAAATATTATATTTTTATACTCCTCTGTACGCATTTTTTTCGTTCAAATAGAAATCGAACCCCTAACTAATCGGGTTTATAATCCGACATTGCCGCACTGCGCCAAGATTCCAAGCCTATATATATACGAGTACATATATAGTACTAAAATTTGAAACATACAAGAAACAAGACGCTTGATTTTAACTAGCATCAAAATATCTCAATCAGGAGCGACGTATTTTAAAGTGGGTCTTCTAAATATTTAAATGTGTCTCTTCAAAGGTAAGTACTGATTATTTATGTACATATTTACTTAGTTACCCCACTTTCGGGTAATATATTTTAAATTTTGACTATTATGCCAAGGAGTGTTTATTTTTATGTGTCATTTTGTAAGGAAGACGTAGTGACGAATCACTCTGTTCTTTTCATTCGTGAGACTTTCGTGTATTCATATAGGTCACTTATACACAAAGTCAAAGTCAAAGTCAAATAATTTTATTCAAAATAAGAAGTTACAAGCTTCATTTTTTGAACGTCAAATAATTTACCACCGGTTCACTAAATTAAATGCCTCAGACCTGAGAAGAACCGGCGCAAGAAACTCAGCGGGACTATTTTTTTTTTTTTTTTTATATTCGACAATGGTTTACAATTCTTTATTATTGGTACACATAGTTATTTGTGTAATATTTATTTTATTAATTTAATTTTCCTAATGTAGTATAAAGCACTAAGGCTTCTTACATTTCTTCTTGAGATAAATTTTAACTGTGACAAATTATTTAATCCTCCGTCAATATAATTTTCATAAAAGAGGTTTTATTTCACTTATAATAAAAATATACTAAATATAAATCAAAATTATATTAATGTTTATAACAAAAAATTGTGCGAGCGACTGTAAACGCGACAGGTTGTGGGTTCGATTCCCACTCCAGGAAATGTAAAAATTAGTATTTTTATTTCTTGGGTTTGATAACAAGGCAAAGCGCGGCGTTGAGTTCCGCCACTCAACACGCAATACCTCAATTCGGCGGAAAGTGAGGAACGGAATTGTTAAAAGAGAATGGAGTTAACACTGGGTTTTCTGGTTCCCTCTGCCTACCCTGCTATATGCGGGTTACAGCGTGAAGTTAAAAAAAAAAAAAAAAAACAAAAATTTGTAATCTTTGAAGGGACACCGTACATACGAGTACATTCTATTTCTAACAACGCCATCGTGTCGTCGAGATGATGCCTCTACAATATGCTAATATCAAGAAAGCATCTTTAAAGAATTTTAATAACAAAATATATCATCGTAAAAACAAAGAAACAATAAAAGTTGTTGAACTTATGATAGTTATGATTCCGTTTCTTTTCTCATTTGCTAGCGACATTAACTGCAGTCTTCGCAATTTTCCCGTGCCCTGGTTTTCATATTTAAGAAAAGAATATTTGTGGCAACAATACAAGTTCTGTATTCACTGGATTATAAATCTTGAATGTTCTGAATGCCTTTATAAGCCAAAGCATCTCAAATCTCAAAGAATCTCTTTAAAGTCTTATGTAAAAATATCTTGAGGGAATCAATTTTTATGTTAAATTGTTTTGCGCCGTTGTTCCTATTATACGTTGATTTAAAATACTGTTGGTGGTGTCTTTTTATATGAAAAAGTTCAGTAAAGCAGAAAGTAACTATTTATTCATATAACACTGAGTGTTTAGAGATTTGGTGTCAAAACCCATATGGATTAATTTAAATATATACGTTCTTGAATTCTACCACTTAATTACAAACCTCTTTAAATAAACATAAAATTCAATCAGTTCTCAATTTTTTATAAATGAATTAAATTCTTTTCTGCCTCTAAATACCAAAAGAATGAATTTGAAGTTTAAATAGACAAACTTGAAATCCAAATAGATTTTATCTGTGCTTGAAAAACTGAATTTGATGTATGAAATTGAAATTGATAACCTATATACGACCAAGTTTCTCCTTTCTACTAAGGGATCTGGATTAGGCAGAGAACACCTACAGATAATGAGCCACTTACAACTATTTTAAAACGTTATATGTACCGGAACTAAAGTTCGCAAACCAAGAAAGACGAAAATTTTTCACATAAAAATACACTATTCATAATTAAATTTGAATTCACAACCAATCCGACCAGTCGGGGTGCAGAAACACAAGCGTGCGACTGTAAACGTGACAGGTAATGGGTTCGATTCCCTCTCCAGGAAATAAAACTATAACATATTTATTGTAATGAATATTTATCATTCTCATTTCCTCGCTCTGGTGACAAAGCGCGACGTTGAGTTCCGCCACTCTGCATGCAATGCTCAATTTAGCGTAAAGTGGGGAACGAAAACCTTAATAGAACGGAGTGTCTTAACATAAGGTTGAGAACCTAGTTCCCTCTGCGTTTTAAGAGTAAAATTTATAAAGATCCAGATTTTTTAATGTTTATATAAAAATACTACAATTTAAAGTTACAGCCAATGCGAGAAATAGAAGCTAACGATACAATTTTACAGCAATTAACCATCACGAACGACATTTCCGTGCTCGAGGAATAGTTGTTTCATTTTCAAAGTACTCTCTATTAAATACAATTCTAGCGCTAAAGACCTATTCGTTGCTTCATTATTATTTATTTGAATGATACCTAATTTAAGAGGAAATTTCGGAATGGAATAATTTAAGCAAAATGTGAAATGACTAGTTAAACGAATTTTTGTTACTAAAGTAAAAAAATATTATAGGTTTTTAAATCATGTGTTTAATTATTTTCATAATTTGACGATGCAGCAAATTAAGATGAATTTTGAGATACTTATGAAATGTGAGTTTATTAATGCCAGTTGTCAAACTAGAAATGGTTAGATAATACGTACATTATTATACGCCTGTCATGATGCAAAGGCAAAAGCGTGCGACTGTAAATGCTACAAGTTGTAGGTTCGATTCCCAGTCCAGGAAATGGAATTTTTCATTTCCTGGGCTTGGTAACAAGTTGAGTTGAGTGTCGCCACTCAGCGCGCAATGCCTCAATTCGGTTGAAAGTACAGTAAAGTGAAACGGAATGCATTAACACTAGGTTCCCTCTGCTTACCCTGCTATATGCGAGATACAGCGTGAAGCTATGTATGTATGTATTTCATAAGATTCAATTTCTAAAAAAAAAATTAAATATATTTCTTGATAAAAGGAAAATCCTCTAAAATTAAACTGAAACTCCAAAAAGCGACAAGATAAAGGAAAATTTACTTTTGGAACAACGACGTGCAAACTTCGTCTACATTATTAATAAGTATTTGCTTTTTCTTAAAAACCTTGCATATACGAAGGAGGAAACGTTAAATAAGGGAGAAGATGAAATTTTAAGCTGAGAAGTTACCCATGAATAAAATACCTTGTATGCTCGAAGGACTGTTATATATTTATATTATACATACGTACATAGCTTCACGCTGTATCCTGCATATAGCAGGGAATCTAGTGTTAAGACACTCCATTCCCCACTTTCCGCCGAATTGATGCATTGCGTGCTGAGTGGCGGAACTCAACCCCGCGCTTTGCCGTGTTACCAAACCCAGGAAATAACAATACTAAACTTTACATTTCCTGGAGTGGGAATCGAACCCACAACTTGTCGCATTTATAGTCGCACGTATGTGCCTCTGAGCCACGACAGGCGTTAAATATTTATATTATAAAATATGTATAAGACGTCACTCAACACGCAATGTTTTGAATTTGGGTAGAAGGCAGAGAACAGAGTGTCTTGACACTAGATCAATTCTTAGAGGAGTAACATGTAAAACTCAAAAATGATGCGTATAAACATTAATACCCTGTCGTGGCGTGAAAACTTGAATACTAATTCAATCTTTATTGTTTGTTCCTTAAAACAATACTATTTTAATGGTCACCACTTTCTTCAAGTTAAGAAAGAAAATATTTTCCATTGGAGTTTTTTTAGTAGAAATGCGGTGAAATTTAATTAGCTGGATTAATTAATATTACAAGGAAGTCTGACGACGCTCGTAAATACTTGTCGTTGGTTTTTTTATGTTTCTACGCAAGCAGGCGTGTTTAGAGTGAGGTTTTTAATATCACTGTATTTTTATCTCAAAATATATTACAATAGATCGATAGACAGAAACACTTTATTGTACACAAAACCAATAAATAGAACGATATAAAAGGAAAAATTAAGGCATAGAATTAAATATACATACATAAATACATATATGTACGTATGTCCACACACATACATATAAATTATTGCTATGTGAGGAAATAATTAGTTACACGATTTTTCGTCATTTCGTGGCACAGAGGCACAAGCGTGCGACTGTAAACGCGACAGGTTGTGGGTTCGATTCCTATTCCAGGAAATGGAATTTTTCATTTCCTGGGTTTGGTAACAAGGCAAAGTGCGACTTTGAGTTCCGCCACTCAGCACGTAATGCCTTAATGTGGCGGAAAGTGGGGAACGGAGTGTCCTAACACTAGGTTCCCTCTGCCTACCCTGATATATCCAGGATACAGTGTGAAGCTATGTATATATGTATGTAAATCTATTATTATGTTGGCTGTAACACAATTCGCAGGTCCCTATTAACAATGTTGCATATATATGCATTTTTGCCTTTTTTTCGTTCCATTAATGACTCTTCAATGCCTATAACTTATGAATATATTACAGGTACTCTGATTTTTGTTAAGCATATTCGTATATTAAAAAAAAAAAGTTTCGATTTTTTTTGTTAATAAGGACAATACATATACAACAGATATACAAGATTTTTTTCAATACATAATTTTCAGTAAAAACCAAGAAAGAAATATTTAATAATATAATAATAGTGGGGAATGCAATGGAAATGTTATAAGAGAATGGTAAAGCCAGGTTTTCCCCTGTCCGACCCCATCCTTTCCCCAGAATGTGGTGGTTCCGATAGCAAACTACTACATTGTCCTCCCTTCCATCTGTATCGTCTAGGTAGGCAACGCATTTACAACACCTCTGGTGTTGTAGATGTTTATGGGCGAAGGTAGCCACTTACCATCCATAAAAAAAAGCTAAAAAAAGCAAATAGAAAATAAAATAATTTAATAAGCGGGCCGATATTTCAGAAGCACTGTATCTAAGGGGTGTTATGATTTATGATGCGATCTCTTAGTCATAAATCAACGCTTTACATTTTTTCCGCTCTCCAACCGTCCTTGTAGTACGGCTGAATCAACATGATTTTAGCATCGCACAAAATCTGCTCACTGAAGCACGTGAACGTACATTTTTGTTAGATTTAACACTAATGTTTGTTAGCCAAAATATTATAACAAAGATTAAGTAGCTCTAGCAAAGTTCATGACATTTTCTTTAAGTATGTTCATAATAATAGACTTATTAAAAAAAAACTCAAGTAGTTCATCCATTTTCAGGCAAAAAAGAATTTATATAACATAACAATGCACTTTTCAAATCAAATTTAAACTCAAAAATGCCTGTAGTGAAAAGTATGAAATAAATGAGGAACGGAGTGTTTTACACTACAATCTCTCTGTTCATCTTTAAACTTAAGCTAGTTTGTTTAAAATTAAATTAGAATTAAATATATGGAATTAACGCCTGTCGTGGCGCTGATGCACACGCATGCGACTGTAAACGCAACAAGTTGTGGGTTCGATTCCCGCTTCAGGAAATGTAAAGTTTAGTATTGTCATTTTCTGGGTTTGGTAACAAGGCAAAGCGCGGCGTTGAGTTCCGCCATTCAGCACGTAATGCCTCAATCCTGCGGAAAGTGGGGAACGGAATTGTTGAAAGACAACGGAGTGTCTTGACACTGGGTTCTCAGGTTCCCACTGCCTACCCGGGATACAGCGTGAAGCTAAAAAAAATATGGGTTAAAATAATTGTAATTAAATTGAACATGGTATGTCCAATTTAACTACAATTATTATATCCCATATTTCTTGAATACATGTTGAATACATGAAATCGCGGCTAAACTCTTAATTTTTTAATATTCATAAAACTTATTCAAACAAAAATTAAATACTAGTTTCTAAGATATTGTGTTTAGCGTTATTATTTTTTCCTCTCCATCTATCCTTCTTAAAGGATAAAGAAAATCTAAGATTATATCAATCCCTTCTTCGTCCTTGGACTAAACATTCATTTAGAGAAATTGCGTGTGGAGAAAAAACCAAGTAAATATATATAAACCTACAACTTTTGCATACTGACTAAAAAGTTGTATTCATTAAAATTAACAAGAAAAGAAAAATCGAATTCAAAGAAATGCACTAAACAGAATAATCCGACGATCGTTTAGAAGAACGACCCCTGTTGTGGCGCAGAGGCACAAGCGTGCGACTGTAAACGTTCGGTTCCCACTCCAGAAAATGTAAAAGTTTTGTATTTTCATTTCCTTGGTTTGGTAACAATGCCTCAATTCGGCGCAAAGTGGGGAACGGAGTGTCTTAACACTTTAACACTAGGTTCCCAGGTTCCCTCAGCCTACTCTGCTATATGCGGAATACAATGTGAAGCTAAAAAAAAAGAACCTCAGAAGCACTAGTTACCATATAAAAAAATAAACACCAAAATACACCTAGTAAAAATTATATGGCAACACACATAAAAAATACCACCCAATTGAAAAAATACTTCTTTTTTAAAAACGGTAAAAAGGATTTGCACCCACAAGCGTCACCTTTAAAGTTATTTAAACTACGACGATCCAATTACTGACTATAATACTGTTATAACAAAAATATTGACTTTGAGTATTCTGACACCCATTTCGGGCCAATTCGTGCCTGTGATGTTTTTAGAGAGATTTAGGACGTTTCTGTATATCTTTTGAATAAATTATCAAATACTTCATGGTTTCGTAGTGACTTTGGTTCTTTACAATTGTATTTATTATATACAAGATATTTATTGTTACATTATAGATAAGAGATATAAAATCTTTCTTATATTACTGCTAAGTTACATCTGAAATGCGCCTGTCGTGGCGCAGAGGCTCAAGCGTGCGACTGTACACGTGACATGTTGTAGGTTCGATTCCCACTTCAGGAAATGGATTTCTTCATTTCCTGGGTTTGGTAACAAGGCAAAGCGCGGCGTTGAGTTCCGCCACTTGCATCGCCGCCGCAACCGCTAAGTTAAATTTCATCCCGAAACGTTCAATAGCTTTTCCATGAGAAACAAAGAAAAGAAGAATAATGAACTTCCATCGTTATAACTTGATATGTTTTGCATTTACAATATTATTAGAATGTGCAAATAATATTAAACATATATTTGTCATTTTAAAGTATTAATCACAGTTTAAGGATACGAAAACCATTTTTTATAAAATATATAAAAAAATTAACGTAACGGGACTTGAACCTGCTAACAACGAAAATAAATTGGTAACAACGGGATAAAAACGCATAGTTTAGCAGTCAACGCGCTTGGATGGTCTCCAGTAGACACAGGTTTGAGCATCGATGCGCATAAACTTTTATAAATTAAATAAACCCAACAAAATATTACCCAAAATTTCTACTCCTCCATAAAAAACATTAAGAAAATCCTTAACAACACACTAGTTCCCCTTTTGTTATTCACAGTTCAGTTCGTAATAAAGCTCTCTATTTCCGCTTTCTCAATAAATTCGCGATACAAATGTCGCATAAATATCCATATTGATGTTTACTTCTTCCAAAAAGGCACAAAAGACTGTCTACGGAGTGCCTTCGTTAGATCCCATCATGTCTGTGATGTTTTCTCATTTGGCAGTTTTTCTATAAGAAGTTATAGATACAGATAATATTTATTTTTGTAAAGATTTTTTTCAAAATATTTAATTTTCCGATAAATTTTGAGACATTGCGTGTTGAGTGACGGAACTCAACGCCGGAAATACAAATTGTATATGAAATACCTTTGATGAATGTAGATATATCTGTTAGTCCAAAATTCTAGGACTGTAAGAGCTAATTTATTTTCTAATTAATGAAATGTATGGTTTATAATTTAAGATTTTATTAAAAAAAGAAAAACGAATTCAAACAAAACGCATTAAAAAATAAAAGTATTACGAATAAATCAAAAACTACTCAACAGAAGCACTGGGTTTCACAAAAAAAAATCAAATCTGGTTTGGGTGAACCATAATGGGTTAGGTTCGGGTAGAAAGTGCAGAACAGAGTGTTTGGATACTCGTTTCTCTATGGGAATTCAAAGAGGACCAACTATGATAATATAAAATATACTAGCTAACAAACAAACTATAGTATACTAACTATATATTTAAGTCTCTCTGTCTGTCTGTCTCTCTTTCTCTCTATTGCTATGCGAGGAAAAGCGTTAAGCTACAAAAACATAATTTATATGTAAATTCAATGCGATACATCATCATGTCTATACCAAATACAAGAAAAATGAAGTTAGGCGTACCAAATTCTACACGCGTAGAAATGTTTAGCAAATCCCGCAAGCAATAAAAGATATTTCCCAACTTTGAGAATGTTTTCATATACACATATATTTTACGATATTATATTTTGTATGTAGGGTAATGATTTCTTTGAACGCATGCTGCTATATGCCGGTTTATTAGGGAAAATATTCTGATAACATCGGTACGCGTTAGGGGCTACATACATTGCTAGAAAACGTGTGTATTTCCGCCATTTTGTATTACATATATTTTTTTATTCAGAATTTCGTGTTATGCGTATAGTGTTATTGGCTAGAGTATTTGTTTTATTTTATTAAATAGGAAGCCAAAACAGCTGTCGTGGCGCAGAAGCACAAGCATGCGACTGTAAACGCGTCAGATTGTGGGTTCGATCCAGAAAATGTAAATATTAAATAATATTTAGAATTTTCATTTCCCCGCTCTGCTAACAAGGCAAAGCGCGACGTTGAGTTCCGCCACTCATTACGAAACGACTTCTTTCGGCTGAAAGTGGGGAACGGAAGAGAACGGAGTGTTTTAACACTAGGTTCTCTAGTTCCCTTTGTCTACCCCTATAATGTGCGGGATACAGAGCGAAGCCAAAAAAAAAATATATATTCAATATACCCATTCTTCAGAATGGGGATCATACCCAGAAACAATCCCATTTAAAGTCAAACACTGAGTTTTTGTTTAATTTATAATTTTTTAGTAAAAAATTTAAATAAAAAAACACCATTGACACACGCATTCAACCTAAGCATCATAAAAAAGTATACCCATATCCAAAATACTATTAGACATAAAAAAAATAATTTAATTTTCCCCAAAAAGGTTCTTGTAATATCCATTCCTGCGTATTCGTACTTAATTGCGTCGAGGCAGGGTAGGAATTTTATAAGTCGAGGCATCACGTTTGGCGATGAGCACGCATTGCTGTTATTGAGATTCCTACCCTGTCGTTAAAAGAATATGGATAATGGTTAACTTGAGAAATATGTTTGATTAAAATTTTAAATATTATAAATTAATAATAAAGTGAAAGTGGGGTACGGAATTGTTGAAAGAGAACGGAGTGTCTTAACACTAGGTTCTCAGGTTCCCTCTGCCTACCCTGCTATATGCGGGGTAAACCGTGAAGCTAAAAGAAAAATTATTATTACTATTGGCGCAGGCCAGCGTCTGACTGTAAACTGTAAATGCGATTGGTTGTAGATTCCATTCCCAGTTGGGGGAATAATTTCATTGTTAATCGATTTCAAAAAAGGAAGTTTTCGATTCGACTGTTTTTTATGTGTGTTATATCTTTTTATTAGGTGAACCAATTTTGATGATTCTATTTTTATATGATAGGTAGTGCTTCTGATGTGGTCTTATTTAAATTTTATTTATATATATATATATATATATATATATATATATTGTTTTTTGAGTTATTCGTAATAATTGTACTTTTTAGTGCATTTTCTTTTAAATCAGTTTTCTTTTGTTACTTCGCTTTGATTCTACCACATATTCATATTCTATCACTTAGCACGCAAAATATCGAATTTGGTCAGGAAATGGAGAACGGAGTGTCTTGACTACTACACCAGACTTTCTTTGCCTGCTAAAAAGGTACAATATATTTAAGGCCGTTTTAATTTTTTTTTTAACTTCACGCTGTATCCCACATATAGCAGGGTAGGCAGAGGAAACCTCAGAACCTAATGTTAAGACACTCCGTTCTCTAACAACAATTTCGTTCCCCACTTTCCGCGAAATTCCTCAATTTCGCGTTGTGTGTTGAGTGGCGGAACTCAACGCCGCGCTTTACCTTGTTACCAAACTCAAGAAATAAAAATACTAAATTTTACATTTCCTGGAGTGGGAATCGAACCCACAACCTGTAGCGTTTACAGTCGCACGCTTGTGCCGCTGCGCCACGACAGGCGTTAATATATAGCAAGTACTAAGTAGTAAATACTGTAATAGACACGTAAGCGACATTTAGATTCTTTTCGCAAGCTGAATCATGTCAGTGGGTCAAACCAATTTGTCAGATCAACTTTAGTAGCGGATCGATCTTTGGGAACTTGCTTGGAACAACATTGGAATCTTGTAATGGGATATGGGAATGAAGTGAGTGAGTGATATTTAAGTAATATTTATTTGAAGATATTTATAATACGGTATAGCTTATATATTAAGCTGACAAATATAATTGGCGTGAATAATGATGAAATAATGATAGATCGAAAATAAATACTTTTTACGGCAAGCGTTTTTAAGTTAAATTTTAGGTGTAAAATTCTGTTTTTTATATCGTTTAAATAGTTTTTGCCTTAATATGTACGTATTTCTTTTCAGCTTCATACTTTATCCCGCATAATATTTCCACTTTCTGCCTTAATTTTGAGACATTGAGTATTGAGGGAATTGAAATCTTAAGAGTAACACTAGGTTCCTTGGTTCCCTCTGTCAACCCTGCTATGTGCGGGATACAGCGTGAAGATAAATACTTTTTTAAACTGAAAGTGTCAGATTTGCTTAATTTTTTTTATATTGTAATTTATTTTACCACATAAATAAAACAATATGCTAGTCCTAATTCGACTTATTAACCTATTCACGCCTAGTACGGATATTCAACGAACAATTATTTATAAAAAAACTATCTTGCTTATACAGGAACCAAACCTTATACCGATTCAAAAGTACTAGATTAAGAATTTTCATTTTATTAAATGCAATTGAAAAAGAATGGAGTGTCTTAACACTAGGTTCTCTGGTTCCCTCTGTCTACCCTGCTATATGCGGGTTACAGCGTGAAGTTGAAAAAAAAAATTCAATTACAAACACAAAATTTCGTACTAATATTCCTAAAGTATAGTATGTCTTTTAATAGAATCGTTACAAATCGTGAAGCCTCCATTAAATTGTATGGCTTACAAGTGCGACTGTTGAGCATGATTTACTTCAGCAATATCACGTAGAATAGACGACGCGATGGAGATTGATCGATGATGGCTCAGCGCTCACATTTCACGATTTGAATTTAACTAGATTTGACAAGTTATTTTATTTATATGTTTAATTTGACACCTGTCGTGGCGCAGAGGCAGAAGCGTGCGACTGTAAACGCGATAGGTTGTGGGTTTGATTCCCACTCCAGGGAATATAAAATCTAGTATAGGGTGTCCCAAAATTAACGCAAGATTTGAATTAAATAGAAAATGCCATTTTAGTCTTTTAATAGCGAATGAATAATGAATATAATAGCAAATGGCGGCAAAATCAAATCTTGCGTTAATTTTGGGACATCCTTTATTTTCATTTCTTGGGTTTGGTAACAAGGCAAAGCGCGGCGTTGAGTTCCGCCACTCAACATTCAATGCCTCAATTCGGCGGAAAGTGGGGAACGGAAATGTTGAAAGAGAATAGAGTGTCTTAATACTAGGTTCTCTGGTTCCCTCTGCCTACCCTGCTATATGCGGGTTACAGCGTGAAGTTAAAAAAAAATGTTTAATTTTAATAAAAGGCGAGCGGAGTGTCTGGACACTGGTTCTCTCTGTTTACTCTAATGCATAGGAATAAGCGTTAAGCTGCATTTAATTAAAAAAAAAATAATATTAGAAATTCCGTTAACGTGGTTCCGGCAAGTGTAATGGCAGTCAAGTAGAAGCTGAGGCTTTAGTGGGTCTAGGGACGGCTTACACGGCTTGGAGTCCATAATAAAGATAAAAAAGACAGCGAGTGTTAACGCGTTTTTTGAAAGGCCCTACTAAGTCTATACTTGAGTGGCAAACCCAGAGCAATGCTTCAAATTTACTGGAGTTTTTTGTCTCAGTATGCCAATCCAGGAAAAAAAGTGTATTGCTTTTTGTAAAACGTAATGTAAAATTAAAATTACATAATTCTACCAAAGTTCAGTGTTACTGAACTAAATTCCGTCAACTAAGTCTATGTCCAATACCCAAAGTAGTAATGTACTCATACAATTCTCATCGTAGCCAATTTCAGAACCAACTATTGTAAAACATTTAAAAAAGGTCATTCAAAATTCACAAATTATGAATTTTCCTGGCAATCAAGTTGAAATATCGTAGCAATTTGGTATAAATCATCGGAGCTTAGTGTAATGATGGTTTATACCGTTAATAGGTCTATTTGTGGGGCTCCTGCTGTACTTATCGGCTTGCCCAGCGCTCGTTTGGCATCAATTCCTTACAGCTAATGGTCCTCTTAATAAAAATAAGTCAAAACCGTTGTTGTTTGCTTACTTAATGTTGACTGTGTTTGTTTTGTTTTTTAAATGGAGGCGGATAAAAAATTACGTTATATTTTTTTCTCCTGATGATGAAATATGTTAGATTTTGATACCTACATTTTTCTTTTTTTTTTAACTTCACGCATTATCCCGCATATAGCAGTAGGGTAGGCAGAGGAAACCTGAGAACCTAGTGTTAAGACACTCCGTTCTCTTGCAACAATTATGTTCCCCACCTTCCGCCGAATTGATTGATAGATATCGATACCTAGCTTTAGTATTTTAAAAACCTTTATTTGAACAAGGATTAAAAAAATAACAAAGAGAATGTAATCTATCATATTTTACGGTTATTGTCGAGTTAAATAAAAAAATATATGCGTTATTAATTTATTTAATATGTTTCCCATTATACAATTTTCACATTGCTTTTGTAATATATCTATAATAAATAGATAGATCATATCATACTCAGGTACATCACTAATATTGTATATATATATATATATATATATATATATATATATATATATATATATTTACACATAGGTATATAAAAAGAACGGTTTTCAATTGAATTATCGTATTAATAATTATATTATTAGTATTTTCTTTAAACATGACATGCCATTTCCAATTTAAATATCAAAGAATCTTAAAAGCACAATTTAGAGAGAGACATTATAAACAAAAAAGCCCGAGGGAAACATAAACCTCTTTTGTAACAAGATGAATAAGGATTGTTGACCATATTGAAAGATTTACGTAGGATAATAAAAACAATTATAAAAACCTACAGTCACTGACAGATAACAAATAAAGTAACCGACGGTATCGAATTCAAATACAATTTATTAGATGTAACAAATTATAAGTAAATCGTAGCCATTTTGCTAATATCTAAGTGTGCATACACTTCATACTACATTTTTTTTAGCTTCACGCTGTATACCGCACATAGCAGGGTAGGCAGAGGGAACCTGAGAACCGAGTGTTAAGATACTCCGTTCTCGTTTTTAACAAAATTTGTTGAAAACCAAAGAATAACAACTATATAAACACTTCGACATGACTCGATAAGAACATATAGCTTAGTTGGCTAGAGCGCCTGGACAGATTCTAAGAGGCGCGGGTTCGATTACTGCCACGTTTTAATATGTTTTTAGATATTCTTCTAATTTTAAAGCAGATTCACAGTTTTATTCAGCTTAGGTCGATAGTTAAAGAGAACCATGTGAATGACACTCCATTTCGGCTGTTTTTTAAACGAATTCAAGACAATGTGTGTTAAGTGGCAGAATTTAAATCCACATTTGTCTTTACATAATCACTACCCCGAGTGGTAATCGAACCTACAACACATGATATATATATATTTTTTTTTAGCTTTACGTTGTATCCCGCATATAGCAGGGTAGGCAGAGGGAACATGAGAAACTAGTGTTAAGACACGCCGTTCCCGACTTTCCGCCGAATTAATATAATTTTAATATTCTAAGACTATGGAAGATAATCTTTAACAGAAAGTTCAACAACAAATGACGGTTGAGACGATTCAGTTGATTAACAACACCTTTTTACTAATGCCGGTCGCTTAAATTTTTACTTGGTTGTTGGCAGAAAGACAAGAACAAATTGGCACATCTCGGGAAATGTAATGTTGTTCATTTCTAGCTTTTTTGTTTTATATTATTTTCATACATCTTCTGCTTTTTCCTGGGTTTTTATGATACTCGCTGTGTTTTGGATTCTCGATTTATTACAAAATTACACATTAAAGTCTCATATATCACATTAGATGCCCATCGTGGCGCAGTAAGACACTGTAAACACGAGTGGTTGGGGTTCGATTCCCACTAGGGCAAATCATTATATTGAATTCTTTTTCATTTTCCTGCTCAAATATGCTAAATCAGTGTTAAATTTCGACACTTAATACGCTATGCCTGATATGACGGAAAGTGAAGAAAGGAGTCTTGACCACTAAATTTTATCTTCTATGCAAGAAGCTATAAAAAAATATCAACCAGAATTCGAACCCGTTACTTCCACATAATATTCCCCAATTAATACAATCTCCATTGAAGCGCAAATCATCAGCTTTATTAAATAGATGTTTTGGCAAACCACTGTTTAATATTGAAACACGCAAAGCAAACATTCAAGCTGCGAGTAGTTTAATATAATGAATATAATTTATAGGTATTGTATATTCGTATGTACGAGTATATTGTTACATCGAGCGGTGTTCAGTAATTAAATTTGAAAGGGCGAAATTGTATCTCACATTTGTGTAGTACATACATACATAACTTCACGCTGTATCCCGCATATAGCAGGGTAGGCAGAGGGAACCTAGTGTTAAGACACTCTGTTCTTCACTATCCGCCGAATTGAGACATTGCTTGCTGAGTGGCGGAACTCAACGCCGCGCTTTGCCTTGTTACCAAACCCAAAAAATGAAAAATTCCATTTCCTGGATTGGGAATCGAACCCACAACCTGTCGCGTTTACATTCGCACGCTTGTGCCTCTGCGCCACGACAGGCGTTAAATTTTTGCGTTTGGCGTTTGTGTAGTAAATTTATATTAATCATATTTTCTTAACAAAATATATGACTAGCTTCACACCTTAAACCGGATAGAAGAGTAGTTCTCGGTAAAACATAATGTCGAGACACTCCGTTCTCCACTCCGATAAAAAGAGCCCAAAAATGGAAGTTTTCTTTCACGTATTAATAATTAATATATAGATAAAAAATAGCAAGAAGTAGACAAAATATTAAATAACACCACACTGATAACCATTTAGTCATCTACTTTAGATTTAATAGATTCACTATCCTCGTGTGAGGTACACATAAAAGCTTTACACTATATCCTGCTTATAGCAGGGTAGGCAGAGGGAACCTGAGAATAAGACACTCCGTTCATACCGGAGTGACGGAACTCAATAGTAATTAAATATAATTTTTATAGAATTTAGTAGGAAATATTATAAAACTAAATAAATAAATGATATTTTTTATACATTTAAGATTTGTTTTACAATTTGGTTTATTTTCACATTGAAAGCTCGCCTTTAAGCTTAGCTAACAAAGACACGAGAACTTGTGACAGACATAAGAATGAAAAAGCTGTGAGAAGCTAAAAAGTATTACTAACTTACCTAAAATAGATATTAATATATTTCTTTTTTTTTTATGGATATCGGATAGCAAACGAGCAGAAGGTCCACCTGATGGTAAGTGGTTACCTTCGCCCATGAACATCTACAATACCAGATATGTTGTAGATGCGTTGCCGACCTAGGCAGAGAGTAGTGTTAAAACACTCCGCTTTTTTGGGAATTCAAACATAGGATTATATTACATTAGTTTCGATTTTTTTTTAACTTCACGCTGTATCCCGCATATAGCGGGGTAGGCAGAGGGAACCAGAGAACCTAGTGTTAAGACAGTCTCTCTTTCAACATTTCCGTGCCCCACTGTCCGCACAAATTGAGGCATTGCGTGCTGAGAGGCGGAACTCAACGCCGCGCTTTACCTTGTTACCAAACCCAAGAAATGAAAATACTAAATTTTACATTTCCTGGAGTGGGAATCGAACCCACAACCTGTCGCGTTTACAGTCGCACGCTTGTGCCTCTGCGCCACGACAGGCGTCATAGTTTCTGTTATAACAATTACTTAGTCTTATCCTAATAAATTAATACCAAAATCTATTTAACAAACAGGGAACACAAAGAAAATAGCCATAATAAATAAATCTTGAATGTTTTACAACATACATATGTTTTATATGTTAAGGAAAGCCTCACGTCTACGCTATTGTAACAAAGACAGTGCGCGCTCTCTTAATCCCCTCTTTTGATACGATTCCCATGCAAAGCTGGCTAAGTGAAATAGATGACGACTGTCTCTCTCATGCCTTTTAGGATAACAGCACTTCCGGAAATGGCGGAATTTGAATAAAATAATAGTTTGGAAATTGTACGCCACATGGTCCGAAAGGAAAGGAAAGGACACAAAGGAATTTCGAGAAGTTTCTACTAAGGTCACTTTATTTGATGGGCTTTCTACGCTCGCTTTAATGTGATTCGGGTTGAGAAACTTTGATAATGGTAGCGAGATAAAATATTTAAGAATGTTTGATATTTTGATAACTTTTATAGGTGATAGTAAAGATTTTCTTGAATCTTGAATACAATTGTGGAACATTTATGTTAAGTAACATATACACCTAAGATAAGTATAAAGTTTTATTTATTTGTTGTTCATTTTATAAAATTTAAAATAAGAATAACCGTAACTTTGTTTTGAGTCGTCTACATTCTAAATCTAAAAAAAAATCAAATATTTTCAGGTAAAAAAGTATTTAAATAATATAAATTTACACATAAAACACGAAATAAAAAAAACGCTTGTATTACTGAGTGGTTAACAGACAAAGAACAACCGAAACTAATGGCCAAAAACAACTGAAATTTGGCATGTTGATCCCTAATGAGTATAGGATAGCACTAAGATAGTATTTCTCAAAATACCTATAAAAACGGGGAAAAAATGGATTTTATATGGAGTTTTACAGTACACGTAGTCGCGGGATACAGTTACTAGTCTCATAAAATAATCTAGTCAGGCAGATATCTCGAACAATGTCACAAAAACACATTGAGGATGCTTATAAAAGTTTGTCCCTTCGATATGATTTGAATAATACAAATAGTTTTGGAATAGCACCATAGTCCGTGGAGTGAATGCGGAAGATGGCATTACAATTGGCCTTTTCCGACCCTTATTTAATATTTATACGTGAACATTAATTCGTAAAAACGAGCTTTTAGCATTTTGAGTGTTAAATAAATAATTTACTTTATAAATATATAATAATATATATACATTTAACACCTGTCGTGGCGCAGAGGCACAAACGTGCGATTGTAAACGCGACAGGTTGAGGATTCGATTTCCACTCCAGGAAATGGAATTTTTAATTTCCTGGGTTTGGTGACAAGGCAAAGTGCGGCGTTGAGTTCCGCCTCTCAGCACGCAATACCTTAATTCGGTGGAAAGTGGGGAAAGGAGTGTCTTAAAACTAGATTCCCTCTGCTTACTCTGCTATATGCGAGATACAGCGTGAAGCTATCTATGTAACAAATAGCTCACTTCGCAATAATGGTAAAAAAACACTAACTTAACCAAAACCTAACCCTACTAAAAAAAATACCAAGTAAATTTTCTTAAATAATCCTCAAATTAAATAATCCGCACACTAACTCAGCGTTTAAATTAAAATCCAGTTGAAAATATTGCCATCATTTGTCGCGCACGTGTGGTGATTCAGGTGTAATTTAAGCACCATTAGGTTACGCCGCGTCACGGACTCGTGACTTGTGGGTGCTACGTGTCACCTACAATTGTTTTCGACAGCTAAAATTAAGGTAGCTTTATGATATTAGTGCCTTGGAATTCTTGATGTTGTGGGAATTTAAACAAAGAAAGTATAAAAAAAGTTCAACTGCGACACGATAAAAGTGAAACTACGAAAATTGAAAAGTAACTTTCTATTTGATATTTTATTATGATTCAATTCATTCATTTATTTGATTGAAAGAGAACGGAGTGTCTTAACACTAGCTTGTCAGGTTCTCTCTGCCTACCCTGCTGTATACGGGATACAGCGTGAAGCTAAAAAAAAACAGTTTATTTTTCTTACGAGTAATAAAATCACTCATCCTTTTCGACATATATATTTGTCTCTTTCTAGTGTTGTTTTTTCGTTACACCTACTTTTATGACGATTCTAAATAAGTTACACCTTTCTTTTGCTCTGAACGTTTTGCTTATATTACCAACAAACGTAAGTCAGGAGGCAACCCCAATAAATATATCAAAAATTAATATTTAAATATCTTCCTAAAAAGTTTTCATATTTTGAATAATCGCCGTTACAAGATGGCGGACACGCCATTTTGTAGCGGCGGCTATCTTTTATTTCTTATATTCAAAGAACGAATAGAAAAGTAATGATCGCTATTATAATACTAAATACACGTGACATTGGCGAAATGATTAGTGCTCAACTGGCACGCTCGAAACGCCATATGATAAGAACCAAACCAAAACCAAGTTTTCATATTTATGACTACAATTGTCAAATCTATAATTTGACATTTACCATTTGATAACAAACACTAATATAATATTTAAGCAATCCTAACTTTAAGCCATAAAATAAAACGAAGATCGTTTTAGAACTTAACTGTGGATTTTCTGTGAATTTCCAGAGTCATAAAAGCACTGATGCGACATTGCATTTGCAATTGCAACCATGCCCCACGTTGGGTGCCAGCAAACTTTAACCGATCACTTTATGAGAAGTTTATACTTCGACCCATATACAGGGTATAAAATATTAAGTATATTGTATCCTATTAGTTTAATAGAACAGGTAATGTGGTAATATTAGATATAAGTGACAGGCAATAAAATAACTGATAGTTCTTTATAAAACTTTATATACCACCTGTCGTGGCGCAGAGGCACAAGCGTGCGATTGTAAACGCGACAGATTGTGGATTCGATTCCCACTCCAGGATATGGAATTTTTCATTCCCTGGGTTTGGTGACAAGGCAAAGCGCGGCGTAGAGTTCCGCCACTGAGCACGCTATGCCTCAATTCGGCGGAAAGTGGGGAATGGAGTGTAACACTAGGTTCCCTCTGCCTACCCTGCTATATGCGGGATACAGCGTGAAGCTATGTATGTATGTATGTCTTTATATAAACAACTGTCAGTCATCATCAATTCATAATTTTCATAATCTGCTTAATTTTCTAAAATATTCAGACCTTTTTGTTTTTTATAGTATACAGAAGATAAATAAATAAACTATTTCAAAGAAAAACAATAGAGAGTAAAAAAATATTTAAAAATGACTCAAGCAATGCTGGAGGCATTGCTTGAGTCATTAGTGATCTTTAGTGATCTTGAGTTCGGGGGAAAGTGGGTAACGGAATTGTTATAAGAGAACGGAGTGTCTTAACACTAGATTCTCAGGTTCCCTCTACCTACCCCGCTATATGTGGGATACAGCGTGAAGATAAAAAAAAAATTAATGACTCGAGGAAACAGAAGAATATTACAAATAAAAAACATAACATAATATAAAAGGCCAAGCTCCGGAATCATTGCGGTAGCAGATTTTTCCTTCACAAACAAAGTAAAAGAACATTTATTTTTCTCGAATGATTATAGTGTCTTTGTGTAGTGGAGTAAGGAAACAGGATAATCTTGAACTAATCAAATCTTATTATCATGTGGAAGAGAAAAGAATAAGACATGATACTTACGTTTACGTGTTCACTGTGGTTATTAGTTAATATTACGTTGTATATTCGTCTTATATATTTTTTTAGCTTCACGCTAAATTTTTACATGAAGTGGGAATCGAACCCACATCCTGTTGCGTTTACAGTCGCACGCTTGTGCCTCTACGCCACGACAGGCGTTGAGTACTTATGATAATGATAATAATAGTGTTCGATGATATATGATGGTAGTCTATTTGAATAGAAATATATTGGCATGCAAAAAAATCACAAACTTTCGAGATAACTTCGAAATATTATACTTTTTTTGTTTTTTTTAACTTCACGCTGTATCCCGCATGGAAAGCAGAGGGAACTTGAAAACCTAGTGTAAAGACACTCCGTTCCCCAATTTCTGCAAATTGAGGCATTGCGTGATGAGTGCCGCAACTCAACGCCGCGCTTTGTCTTGTTACCAAACCCAGGAAATGGGAATACTAAGCTTTTACATTTTCTGGAGTGGGCATCAAACCCACAACCTGTCGCGTTTATAGCCGCACGCTTGTGCCTCTGCGCCACGACCGGCGATATGTACCTATACTATTTTCTTACGTACGTAAAAATTAATACATAAATACTATATAATATTATTAATAAAAATATAATATTAATTTAGTTAAAGATCTTTAGGGGATTTAAAAATACAGACATACATAGCTTCACGCTGTATCCTGTATATAGCAGGGTAGGCAGAGGGAACTTAGTGTTAAGACACTCTGTCCACCACTTTCCGCCGAGTCGAGGCATTGCGTGCTGAGTGGCGGAACTCAACGCCGCGCTTTGCCTTGTTACCAAGCCCAGGAAAATGAAAAAAATCCATTTCCTGGAGGGTGAATTGAACCCACAACCTGTCGCGATTTAAAAATGTAAAATAATAAAAAATCTAAAAAAGGTGTGTCAAATTTATAAAAGTTATAACTACTAACTGTGTAGCATACTTTACTGTGAGTTTGTAGTGGGATATGAATATATTGCTGGAGCACTTAAGCTTATGGAAGCCTTATAAGCTTATAAGGCATATAGGGGCCTAGGTTCGAATCCAACTAGACTTGATTTTTTTATCAATTTCAATGTATTCAAGGCCATGTAGACGTGGGACAGTGGGTCAGTGTCTGGCTGTAAAGGCGATTGATTATGGGTTCGATTCCCACTCGAGGGAATAATATTTAATGTATGATCTGATAACCCAAAGCGCAGCGTAGAGTTCTGTCACTCATAACCTAAAGTCTTGATTTCATATAGAAAATTTAGAACAGAATGTGGCTGACGCTAAGTTCTCTCTGACCTCCCTGCTATACAATTTTTTTTTTAACTTCACGCTGTAACCCGCATATAGCAGGGTACGCAGAGGGACCCAGAGAACCTAGTGTTAAGACACTCCATTCCCTCAACAATTCCGTTCCCCACTATACAAAATAAAGCGTGAAAAGAAACCAATATCGTTTATTTTTCAAAAATTAATTAATAGAATGCAGACTAAACTCAGTTCAAGCTTGACCAACCCCTTTTATAAAGGTTTTACGTTATTTCATGCAAAGTCTGTGATTTTGTTGAAGTTCGCGGACCTGCAATTAGCACATCAAAGCGGATTGGAAAACGGGCTTTTGGGTTTTGATTTACATTTCAAAAAGAAAGTTTGCGAGAGCCGACGCTGACGTCGATCGGCCCCCTGAATTTCGTTCATCGCTTTTTTCTTTAAGCATTTACATCTATTTTATGTTAAGCTAAGTTAAAGGCATAATAATTGTTTATTAAGGATTTATTACGAAATGTGAATTTTTATAATAGGAGATATTGTATAAAAAAGAAAATTAACTTCAATTTGAAACCAACGACTGCAAGCGCAATTGGTTGTGGATTCGATTCCACTCGTGGTAATGCTTGTTTGAATGAATTTAAATAATTTTTCATTTCTACGCTAAAAGTGAAAAGTGAAGAACGGAGTGACTAAACTCTCTATTATTACCCTAGTATTCAAGCATTGTAAGCAAATTGTTTTTTTTCCCTTCAC
This sequence comes from Philaethria dido, assembly GCA_033558755.1. NCBI lineage: Eukaryota > Metazoa > Arthropoda > Insecta > Lepidoptera > Nymphalidae > Philaethria > Philaethria dido. The sequence goes on from JAKGSA010000135.1 coordinate 839,077, forward strand.
GCTGTATCATAGCAGGGTTAAGACACTCCATTCCCCACTTTCCGCCGAATTGAGGCATTGCGTGCTGAGTGGCGGCGCTCAACACCGCGCAGCAAAATTGTGACGTTGTAAAATTAATTTTAATATTTCACAACCAAATTTAACTTTAGAGATACAAAAAATATATTTTTCCATCATACACAACAAATAACTTATATCTTACAAGTACGTAAGTACTACTTACCAAGAAAATATACTATCCTTTGCTTTACTTAACAACTGGAGCAGTAAAATAATATTCTAACATAATATAAGAACAAAACATTCCTACAATACGTATGGTAAACAAAGCAGTCAAAGTAACAAATGTTTACGCTTATCGCTTTTTTTCCCTTGCCTTGTCTCGTTTTCGTTAAGGCTGAGATCAGGTGGCGGTGAAGCTTTAAGGTACACAATCTGATTGTTGATAACCACATTACCGTTGAAAATATTAAACGTGACATATAATGTGTTCGCATTTCAATGCTGTTTCTTTTTTTTTTATGGATAACGGATAGCAAACGAGCAGAAGGACCACCTAATGGTAAGTGGTTACCTTCGCCCATAAACATCTACAACACCACTACCAGAGATGTTGTAAATGCGTTGCCAACTTAGAGGATACAAATGGAAGTGGAGGACAATGTCCGCTATCGGAACCACCACATTTTGGGGAAAGGATGGGTGGGACAGGGGCACACCTAGCTTACATGCCATCGAACCGGAACACATCAAAAGATATTTGGCGGTTCGTCTTTGACATGATAGTGGTCACGAGCCAGTCGGAGGACGAACCTCCTACCACCTAACTACTGGGACACGCGCTTCTTACGGGACCCAGCGGCGGAGGGGAATTGTATTCTAACCCCGTCCCCTCACAGGGAAAACCCCGTCCCGGAGACGTGTGTTCTTTTTTAGCAGTTGCATGCAACTGATAAGAGAAAGGATATGAAGATAGTTGTTAACTAAATATGGCATGAGCACGAAATATATTCGTAGTTACCCTAATACTAAATATCAATACTTTAATCCTTATATCCAGCCATTTCTATTATTCATGAAAAATATGTCTTTGATGCGGTTTGTCCACAAGGGATTCACGGTGTGGTCTGTAAATATATCAACTCCAAAACGGCAAAGACCAGTAGATCTTATAATTCTAATAGAGAAGATATTAAGTATAGCATCTTCACTTCTAGTAATCATATAATATTATGATAATAGCAACTAGAAAACCAGATACCCTACATGTACCGTATATGTTAAATTACAATAATTTGCTTGATTTAACAATTAAGATGTTTTTATATACATAAATTTGAATCCCTATAGCTTAAAATAGGTTTATTGTTGTTATTAAAAATTATTAAGAATCTAGATTCGACAGGTGGAAGTAGAATGGTGAGAACAGAGGCAAAGTGATCTCTGTTGACCTTCGAGGTTACAGTGGCAATATTACTGGAGAAAGATCACGTATAAAATACGACGATCAACTGAAAGAAAAATTGGAAAAAGATTAATGTCTAGAGGAAAGAAGTATGCAGGGAGCGTAGTACTTGGCACACAGTAGTGTGCAGCTCCGTCAATATCTGACAGAAGAAAGAACAAAGTAAATGACTTCCTTTCTTGCATATTTTCGAATTTAGAGTAAAATCTATGTAGCTTTTAAACATAATTTTTCTTTGTAAATATTTGACAGCTAAGAGTGAGTTAAAAATTTTCTCGAAGGAACATTTCAAAACAAAAATATTATTCGGCTTATAAAGACTGTGCCGCCAAAAATTAAACAAAACAAATTTGAGAAACATAAATTCTATTCATAAAAATTGTTGATACAATTTAGTTTCTAAGACAAACAGGTACGATTCGCTAAATAAATTTGGCTTTGAATAAATAAATATTAGTCCTTCAGGTTCAGCTGTCGCTTTATTCTTTGTCTATTATATTAACAAATTTGTTTACAAAAAAGTAAGTCTTTAGACTATACTTTAAAAGAAACATAAATGAAAATATTATACTATTATATATATATATATATATATATATATATATATAATTGAAGAGATACAGTCATAAACGAGAATGATATAGTAACAATGAAGAAGAACCTGTTTAGTTCAGAAAGGACGAGTAATGAAAAAAAGGTAAGAAAGAAATATAAAGCAAAGGTGAGCGGCAAGACAGGTAGACCTCGGTTAACTTTCGAGAACACAGGAACACAGTATCGATGATACTGGAGGAAAATCACTTAAAAGCATGAGGACCCCCCGGAGTCGAATATGAAAGTTGTTGTAACTGATTCACGCAGAAGCTTCTGAACGGATACACATCAGAACAATATAAAATCTATAATTTATGCACATTTCAATATTATCAATACGAAACGGAACAAAGTCGGGAACAGAAGCTAGTTTCTACAACATAAAATAAAAGAGTGACGACATTTTCACAATTGGCTAAAAACTATAGCCATTAAGAAAATAGGTGCGAAAGAGAATTTATCGAGCAAATATAATACTACTGTGTATTAAAGAGCAGTTCAATAGATAAAGACAAAGAACAATGAAACAATAGCGAAAAGAATTCTATTCTAAAAGTTTTCTATTATTTAAAAATCTTTATGCTCAAAGTCTCAGAAGTAAGTGACTGTTAAAATTATGTACATAAATGTACATAAAATAATATTTCTTCTTTGTTAATATCTGAATTATTATGGATGAGCATATCCATAATAATACAGATTTTAACAAAAAAGAAAGCTTTAAATAATAAGCACTAAAACGTAAAATTATTACGAATAACCCAAAAACTGCTTGTTTGATCGTAACAAAATATAAATGACCCTATCAGAGGCATTAGTTACAAGTATCATATAAAAAAAAGGATCTTCAAAATTGATTCACTCAGTACAAAGTTATGCGGTAACACATAATAAAAAAAACAGTCCGGAGTGGAGTGGAAATCGAACCCACAGTCTATCCTCACTGTTACTCAGACAGGGCCACCATGAACTCAAGAACCATATCTAACTTATATATATTTATTATCTAACTTATATATACTTATATATATTTCTGTATTGTTGATTATATTATATAATCAACAATACAGAAAAAAAAAACGATTATCCTCTATGTAGTATGTCTTTTTTATCGAAACATTATGTATCGATATCAAGTATTCAACAAATCCCAGAACACCGCTATAGAGACACGTTTCCAATTCAATCAATTGTCATATTTCAAGAAACAAAATAAAATACTACGCTATAAAATAAAATATTAAAACTAAAAAACAATTTATTATACAAAATACTGGTACATTTTGATTAATTGCAAAAAGCCAGCCTTGGCCTATTTTCTAAACTATTTCAGTATCTATGGACAACTCTCAATTTATATTCTAACTGGCGCTGACCCGATTCTTGGCACGTAATATGAATTAAGTAGTATACGTGGTTACACTGCCATTTAGATCTGGAGATTGGGCCTGATACGTTTGAGAAAAATACTTCACACATTTTTTATATATATATATATATATATATATATATA
>JAKGSA010000135.1:842753-864543 GCA_033558755.1 Philaethria dido
ACGGATGATTGGGGCAGTTCCCGTGGGCCTCGGCCAGTGGCGGTACAGGCGGAGCACTGTGAGGTTTTAGTGCGTATGCTGACGGCCTCTTTACAGTCGGTCCGGAGTCCCACATAACCCGTCCGAGTCCCCGCAGGCGGGTATCCGTACCGAATTTCCTCACGTTAAAAAAAAAGGATAGGTAGAGATAATCTAGTGTCTGTTCAGTTCAGTTTTGCTATTAAGGCGCTTCGAACGCGCCAGTTAAGCACAAATCACTTCGTCAATGTCACATTATATCGGAGGACTTAGAGTGTCATGTTGGCGTCATATAAAATACAAAAATTTGTACTAACGTGTTTTCTATTATAAATATAATATACTTATAAAAAACGACTGACAGACAACCTATACGCGAAACTATATATTCTTATTATTAACTATATATTCTTCTATATCATAGAAGGCTAAAATTTGGCTCCTTGGGAAGTGCAGAGGAGGGCTCCCCTGAAAGAAGACTTCTCGAAATTTCTATGAAAACGGAAAAAATGGAACTTTACGTTTTATGGCCCACACACTACGTTAGTCACGGGACTTTATTTTCAAGCGGCGAGTAGTGTCTTGTCAGTAGGTTCTGTCTGACTACCTAGCTATGTGGAATATAGCGTGAAACTGCTTATTTTAAAAAATAATAAAAAAATACAGTTAAACAAGTTATGCTTTTAATAAAAAGGTATTAATTTAAATAAATGACGTCCCACTTTTTGTTACATTTTTAAACTAAAACGTGGCCTTGTTGCCTTCATCTTTCTTAAAGATATTGAATAAAACAGTAAAAAAGGGAGAAAGGTAGAACAAAGAATGCATCCTGAAATTAGCCTTTTGTCCCAAATGTACCGGAAAATATGTTGTCCCAGAAAAAATAATTACGCGGCCCCGTTGAGCAATTTTGTATGTAAAAATTAAATTGAATTGAATTAAATTATTTTATAAAGTTATTTTAGACTATCGTGGCACAGTAGGCCAGTGTCTGACGTAGGCGCGATGGTGTTAGATTTAAAGTCCGCTCGGAAGTATAATAATCCTTACTAATATTATAAATGCGAAAGTAACTCTGTCTGTCTGTTACGCTTTCATGCCTAAACCACTGAACCGATTTTGATGAAATTCGGTATGAAGATAGAATGAACTTGGAAAAGGACATAGGATAGTTTTGAGGACATAGGATATTTTATAGGATGAAAGATTGTATGGAAGTTTGTCAAACATAAAACCATGTAAGATTGTTGAACTGTTTACAAATTTCACACCTAAACCACTGAACCCATTTTGAAAGGCTAGAGCTTGGGAAAGACTATAGACTACTCCTTACCATGTCGCGCGATATGACCGAATTCCACGCGGGCGGAAAGCTAATATTTAATAAATTTCGATTTGCCCGTATTCGTAAACAAAATGCGGCGTTGAGTTACGTCACTTGCACACAATTGAGTAAGTTGACACTAACTTCTTTCCACCTACCCTTCCCTGCTATGGACATATATAAAATTTTTGAAGACATCCATTAAGTAAGTACCATTTCAATACTGTTACTATAGAAAAAGCTATGTAATACTTAATTACTTTTAATAAGCCACGAAGTATTTTATGTTATTAAAAACAATACTATAGAAATATTTAATGCAATAATAAATTTCATAGAAATTAAAACATAATATTTTGATTACTTTGTGTCTGTCATAATGATAATGATACTCGTTGATTCCAAGAACAGATTCAATACAAATGAAATCTTTACTAAGAATTATAATTTTATCTCTATATTTACAGTATGTATTTTATTTTAAATTACAAACAGTTGCCTATCGTGGCGCAGAGGCACACGTGTGCAACTGTAAACGCGACAGGTTGTGGGTTCGATTCTCACTCCCGGAAACTGGGTTTGGTAGCAAGGCAAAGTGCGGCGTTGAGTTCCGTCACTCATCACGCAATGCTTCAATTCGGCGGAAAGTGAGCAAGTAAAAGAGAACGGAGTGTCTTAACCCTAGGTTCTCTGGTTCCCTCTGCCTACCCTGCTATGAGCGGGACAAAGCGTCAAGCGTAACTATTAATAAAACTAAGATGACCTAATTTGAATGACATAGTCAAAAAGTGTATGCCGTTTATATCTAGTCCTTAAATCCTGACACAATTGCTTGTAAGAACACAATCTTTGGGCACGAACATAGCCATTGTTCGGCGATGGCGTAGGGAAAAATATGCTTTTCATATTTACAATGGGAGAACGCCGAGATTTTTAATATCATTTCCATTTGTGTGCAATCGCCGGATATTAGTATGTTGGTTTGTTATTCGTTTTTAGGTTCTTTATTAAAGATTTCATATTAAATATATTATAAACTATCTTGTAGTTTAATATAAGGCGGCGTTGAGTTCCGCCACTCAACACGCAATGCCTCAATCCGGCGGAAAGTGGGGAACGGAATTGTTGAAAGTGAACGGAGTGTCTTAACACTAGGTTCTCAGGTGCCCTCTGCCTACACTGCTATATTCGGGATACAGCGTGAAGTTAAAAAAAAAATTATAAAATTCTAGATGTAGGTAACACTAGATATTTATCGTCATATATTGAATTACACAAATTCTTTATAAATTGTAGCTTATATGTTATTCTGATATATTACTGTGAAGTTTCATATAAATTTGTTCAGTAGTTTTCGCATGAAAGAGTTACAAACATTCAATCATTTATATTCATAAACTTTGCTGGGATATTTTTTTTTTTTTTTTTTTTTTTTATGGATAACGGATGGCAAACGAGCAGGAGCACCTGATGGTAAGTGGTTACCTTCGCCCATGAACATCTATAACACAAGAGATGTTGTAGATGCGCTGCCAACCTAGAGGATAGAGACGGAAGGGGAGGATAATGTGGTAGTCCGCTATCGGAACCACCACATTTTTGGGAAAGAATGGGTGGGAAAGGGGAAAACCTGGCTTACATGCCATCGAACCGGAACACATCATAAGATATTTGGCGGTTCGTCTTTGACATGATAGTGGTCGCGAGCCAGACGGAGGACGAACCTCCTACCACCAAACAAAAATATAGTTTATACATAAAATTCTAAAAGTAATACCTAGTATTTAATTTCTTATGATAATACCATTTATATCGTATAAGCCTTCTTTCTCTATAATTGAGTTTTATAGAAGATAGTAAAAAGTTTTTATTTTTTAACTGGCTTCAGAAAACAGGAGGATCTCAATTTGACAGTGTAAGGGTGTTACCGAATATTATTTTACTGGTTGAACCAATTTTGATGGTTCTTTTTTATTTGGTAGCTAATGTTTTTGATGCTTCTAATTAAAGTTAAGATCGGTCGAGTGTTTTTGAATTATTCGTAATAATTTAACTTTTTAGTACATTTTATTTGAAGTTTGTTTTACTTTTTTGTTAATATTTCAATTATAACCATTAAATCATTTGCGTAGTGTATTGTAATAGTAGCTTACCTACCTACCTAACTTCACGCTTTATCCCTAGCCTGGTAGTCAGAGTTCCGGAGCGCCAAACGCTACGGTCCCTGCATACCTCTTTCGCCTCGTCCACAGTCATTAATCTCTTCATGCATGCCCTCCGGGGGGTCCTCATGCTTTTTACGTGACCTTACTCTAGTATCATTGATACTGTGTTCTCGAAGGTCAACCGAGGTCTCCCCTTACCTCTCTTAATAGTAGCTTAACTCCAGTAAATAGGTAAACACAATGCATAGCTTACTGTAGAATAAAGCATTTGTGACACGCAAATGAATTTGCTACGTATAACAACATTTAAAATGTAGTTTATTTTTTTATGTATATTATATATGTATGTATTTTTTAATACTATTATATACTTAACGCTAGTTGTGGCGCAGAGGCGCAAGCGTGCGACTGTAAACGCGATTGGTTGTGGGTTCGATTCCCACTCAGGAAATGGATTTTTTCATTTTCTGGGTTTGGTAACAAGGCAAAGCGCGGCGTTGAGTTCAGCCACTCAGCACGCAATGCCTCAATTCGACGAAAAGTGGAGAACGGAGTGTCTTAAGACTAGGTTCCCTCTGCCTACCCTGCTATATGCGGGATACAGCGTGAAGCTATGTATGTATGTAAAAACATAGTAATAATCAATTAAATCATACGTGATTAAGTTCCCATTGTTAGTGTAACAAGAGACATACTCGTATAGGGGAGGGTACTAAGGCGCAGTTTGCAGAAGCGCGATTAAATGCGGGCAAATTGTAAACATCTTGCCGTACATTTGTTTACAGATGCTATGTTGGTATTGTACACTGGTGCTGTGGACTTGGGGTAACTTTTGTGGTTCTTTGTAATGGTGCTATTATATCTAAATCGCATAATTTAAAGGAAAGAAGTTGTTTTGTCATTTTTTAAATTATTCTTTTATGTGGTCAGTGGTCATGTGTTATAGGAAGGACATTGTAAACGAGCGATAAATGTAGCTGATGGTAAGTCAATATCTATCCATAAAAATGCTATCAACCTGCTAGATAGTGATCTAGCTCTTAACAACTTTTGAATACAATTATCATTCATTTAAATATGTGACCAATATACGCTATCGAAATGCAATTAGGAAGTTCGGTTCACTACCTGATTTAATTAGACACAGTACGCTAATATTCTGCCAGCAAACGAACTTTTTTGATCCCTCCAATAGGTGGACAGTGAGAATGGAAATATTTTAACACTAGATTCCCTCAGTCTACCATTAAAATACGGTGAAATAATTAACATGTATAAGAAATAACAAAAACCGATTTCAAATAAAATTCACTAAGAAATAGGATTATTAGAAATAACTCAAAAACTATAAGCGAGAGCTTTATTTAAATTGAAATACATTAGAATCACTAGCTGTCATTTAAAAAAAAATAAACAAAATTGGTTAACCCAGTAAAAAAAACCTTTTTTAACCTGTTTTCTTTGAAATTAAATTATCGAGAACGCTTAAACGTTTTTAATAGTATAAATAAAGTCTACATCATATTTCTAAAATGTTCAATAATATGGAAATATTATCCCAAGTTCTAAGTCACTGTAATGCGCTGTGAACCGAGCGTCAACTAGTTTAGTTGTTGCACCCGACTCGGATTAATTGGAGTTGTGATTGCGTTTACGTGTTTGCTTCATTCAGATGCATACGCTATTTGCATAATGTTACTTTGTGTACTTTACTTTATATTATTATTAAGATTTTTTAAAGCTATCGTAGCGCAGTGAGGCAGTGACTGTAAATACTGATGGTTATGGATTCGACTCCGATTTGAGGCATGATGGTGTTTAAATTATTTGTTTTTCCTTTCTCTGGCGAGACAAAAGGCAGCGCTAAGTTTTGGCAATCAATGCACTCAATATCTCAATTTCGGGCGGTAGGCTGATAACTAAGAAAATTAATTAGATTTTTTTTGTCCTTTTTTACGCGAGACGAAATTTTTCCCTGTGAGGGGCCGGGTTAGAATACAATTCCCCTCCGCCGCTGGGTAGCGTCCCGTAAGAGGCGGGTATCCCAGTAGGCAGGTGGTAGGAGGTTCGTCCTCCGTCTGGCTCGCGACCACTATCATGTCAAAGACTAACCGCCAAATATCTTATGATGTGTTCCGGTTTGATGGCATGTAAGCCAGTTTTTCCCCTTTCCCACCCATCCTTTCCCTAAAATATGGTGGTTTCGATAGCGGACTATTACATTGTCCTCCTCTTCCATCTGTTTCCTCTAGGTTGACAACGCATCTACAACGCCTCAAGTGTTGTAGATATTCATGGGCGAAGGTAACCACTTACCATCAAGGTGGTCCTTCTGCTCGTTTGCCATCCGTTATCCATTAAAAAAAAAATCGAAATAAATCAAAATCAATTTTGGCATATGTATGACTTATACAAAGAAGAAGTGCCAGAAAGAAAAGTATAAAAGATTTATATATAAATACACATAGGTTGCTAAGGCAACCCGTATTTTACGCTTCATAGGGGCTACTGATGTAAATAAAGACATCAATAACGATGTTACTAGTTTAGTATAAAATATGATTTAAAATAAACCGACACGGGCCATATAAAGCGCACAATTTTTCCTTTTTTAGTAATAAAAACTTCGTAACCATAAATTTAGGTGTGAAGCAGTACGAGCTAATACTGTTACTGCCTGCTGAAATAATTGGACTTCTGATTGCAAACCATCCAGATACGTGTTTTTATGCATTATTTAAAAAAAATGTTAGCATTCTGCACTCCATCCCTATATAAACTATAAGTGTGCCAAGTTTCATGCTCCTCCGTCCGCGTAATTTTCGTAAAAAGGGTACAAGGTTTTTGCTTCACGTATTATATAAATAGAATATTAGATTATAAATTTAAACCAACACGGGCCAGTTGTACGATTTTCCTTTTTTAGTAATAAAAACTTAGTGGTCATACATTTAGGCGTGAAACAGCATGAGCTAATACTGTTACTGCCTGCTGGAATAATTGGACTTCTGATTACAAACCACCTAGATACGTGTTTGCTTTATAGTTTAATGTGATTCAGTTTTGAACTACGATTTCAATTGAATATATTAAAGTAAATTATCATCTGAATTTAGGCATTAGAATTGGTTTAACATTGAGAGCAATTGAAAATTTGTTGTATTGGTTTAGTATATATTATTTTTATTATAATATTCTATTATAATGTCCAACCACTTAAAAAGAAATGCCTCGAATTCCGACGGAAGGTCGAAAACGGAGTGTCTTGACACTGGGTCCGTGTCCACCACATATAAAATAAGGAAAAACGAAAAATAAAACAATAAGAATCATGCCAAGTAATCTTATGGCTAACGAACAAATTAATAAATATATTCTTAAATAAAAGAAGGATCAATTTTAACAGCAAAAATCAAGCTTTATCCCGCATAGAAGGGTTCTCATAGAACCTAGTGTTAAGACACTCCGTTCGCTGTTTACCGCCTAAGTAATCATTACCCGAAGTGGGAATCGAACCGCATGCATGAAAATCGAATTGCATGCATGAAGAGGTTAATGACTGTGGACGAGGCGAAAGAGATATGCAGGGACCGTAGCGTTTGGCGCTTCATTCTCTCTGACTACCCCGCTAGGGCTAAGCGTGAAGTTAAGTGAAGTGAAGTGAAGTGGAATCGAACCCAGCACACAGACAGCTATAACCAACTGTGCCACGATAGCTTTCATTTTAATATAGGCCTCCTCTTCATATTAATAAAATATTCTTAATATCATATGGCTATATATACACACGTATTGTAATGTAACAGCGATTGCCCACCTATTATGTGAAATTGCCATGTAAGCCGTACGAAAATTTACATTGGCCGTATCGAACAATAACGTGTATTTTGTCGGCGCGTCTCAAAGGGATAAAAGCTTGGGCCTTTGTAAGCGATGGAGTATCGCCTATCAGCTCGATGTAACGGATGACGGGGTACTGTTAAAAAGTGCTTCTTTTCATATACCTTGTTTATGCAAGACACCGTGAAACGATGTGACTTTTAGAATTTAGTGTGTTGGTGTAAAGGGTCATGTGCTTAGAGGAAATAGTTATAATGGTAGAAAAAATAGCTTCACGCTAACTTGGGTATTATGATTGTATGTTATATTGATATTAGAAAGCTGGAATAGTACACTTTTTATAGTTTTATTTTTTAGCTTCACGCCTTTTATTAAGCGAAGTAATGAAAAAAAAACTTAATTTGAAGACCTTCCATTCTGGTTTGCTTTGATTTCCTTTTGAACTCGACACTTACGCAGTGAGACAACTCTTATTGAAGATTCAAAATATAATTAATTGTATGTACAACGCCTGTCGTTACACAGAGGCACAAGCGTGCGACTGTAAATGCGACAGGTTGTGGGTTCGATTCCCACTCCAGGAAATGTAAAGTTTAGTATTTTTATTTCCTATATTTGGTACCAAGGCAAAGCGCGGAGTTGAGTTCCGCCATTCAACACGCAATACCTCAATTCGGCGAAAAGTGGGGAACGGAATTGTTGAAAGAGAATGGAGTGTCTTAAAATTAGGTTCTCAGGTTCCCTCTGCCTACCTTGCTATGCGGGATACAGCGTGAAGTTAAAAAAAAGTATGTACAATACTTTATTCATTCGCATTTAGGTAAGATAAAGACCGGCGTAGAATTCCAACACTCAATCCGTATGCCTCGATTTCGGGGAAAAAGTGAAAAAAAGGAGAATCTTGACACTTCGTTCTTTCTGAAAACCCTAAGGAAAAAGCATGAAACTGTAACAAAAACATATTACGTACATCTACTTTTTAAAGCTAATTCTATACAAAAAAGTCCTAAAATATCATTTAGACTGGTAACAGGGATGTTAAACAATAAAATGATTAATGTTACCAGTAAAAAAATATGAGGAACCATTGAAACTTTTTGAAGACAGGGAAAAATAGCATTCGTGACTAACGCAAAGGTGGTCGGCTGAAAAACCGCAGGATGAAGTATGAAAGGTACAAGAGCGATGACTGATGGCATTGGCAATAAATCAAATAGATATTATACTGAAACATATTTTATTTCTAAGGCACAATTATTTTTTTTTGTATTTTTGCTATTTTTTTGTATATTATAAAACGCCTGTCGTGGCGCAGAGGTACAAGCATGCGACTATAAGCATGACAGGTCGTGGGTTCGATTCCCACTCCAGGAAAACACTCCGTTTCCCACTTTCCACCGAATGAGGCATTGCTTGTTGAGTGGCGGAGCTCAACGTTGCGCCTTACCTTGTTACCAAACTCAAGAAATGAAAAATTATATTTCCTGGAGTGGGAATCGAACCCACAACTTGTCGCGTTTACAGTTGCACGCTTGTGAATTTGATTTTTTATTATTTAAATTATTTTCATTTCGTTGGATTATGCCTTTAGTATTCGGATGGAACAAAGTATAAGTAATATGCAGTACAAAGCGTGATATTTATTTTTATTCAATTTTAGGTGGCAAATTTAATTTACCACAGGCTATCTTTCACGTTCACAATAATTGCGGCGACAAACAAAGCCTTAGAGCAATTAACGCAAGAGCTAATCAATATCATTCGAGTGTCATCATCTAATTTCATATATCGTATAATTAATTCATCTCATCGTCAAGTCAGTTGGTAATTGCATCTAGTTTGGGATACTGTTAATCTGTTGTATCAATGTTAAGTAATTATGGCTATTGACAATTGTGGAAATTAAATGGACTAATATCTATTTTATGATACTAGTAGTTCCTAATGAGGCGTAAAATGTAAGTTGTCTTAGCAACGAGCCATCATAGCACTTAACACTTTATATAAAAGTGTATGAATATCATTTTCATTTCTTGGGTTTGGTAACAAGGCAAAGCGCGGCGTTGAATTCCGCCACTCAACACGCAATGCCTCAATTCGGTGGAAAGTGGGGAACAGAATTGTTGAAAGAGAATGGAGTGGCTGAACACTAGGTTCTCTGGTTCCCTCTGCCTACCCCGCTATATGCGGGATACAGCGTGAAGTAAAAAAAAAAAGTTAGCATATGGTAGTGTGAGTGATATTTATTTTATTAATTTAATGTATGTCTGATACATTGTCATACAAAATAATGATTTTATGTACTTCTTCTATATGTGCAACTATATGTATCCTAATTTTCATACTTCTCTTTCTTTATACATTATTATAATGATGATTTTTAATTATAACATACAAAGAACTATTCCGTTACTTACTGAGTGACTAAGAAACAATGTGCAGTTAAAAGTACTGGCCGTAGAAAGAACCTTACTTAATTTCACGCTTTATCCCTAGCGGGGTAGTCAGAGACAACGGACCGCCAAACGCTACGGTCCCTGCATACCTCTTTCGCCTCGTCCACAGTCATTAACCTCTTCATGCATGCCCTCCGGGGGGTCCTTATGTTTTTTACGTGACCTTCCTCCAGTATCATTGATACTGTGTTATCGAAGGTCAACCGAGGTCTCCTCTTACCTCTCTTGCCGCTCACCTTTGCGTCATACATCTTTCTCACCATTCTTTCATCACTCATCCTCTCGACGTGCCCAAACCACCTGAGCACGTTGTTCTTCATTCTTACTATAATTATTTACTTACTAACTATAATTAGATGTATTTAGGTTCCTTGACAAATATTATAGCAAACATCAAAAATTACACGCAAAAGAAGTTTCGGTCGTCAACTAATTACTATTCAATGAACGAGTATTGGGTTTTATTAAGAAAATGTTTATAAAATGATATTAAGTTTGGGCCACAAACAATTGCAACCTATTTACCTGCAATAAGGCAACCTGATTGGTTCTAGAATTACTATTATATTAAAAACAAAAACTTACAAATAATTTACAAAAAATATTACATGTATGTAATATATAACATGAAACAAATACAAATTTTAACGAAAGGCAATTGTATATCGAACAGTACATTTCAAGTTTCAAAGAGGAAAAAGTTTTAGGGGGCGTATACGGAAAAATTATCATTTTTATGGCTATAACTGGGAAGGAGTTTCTGAAATAATTAGCCGTGACCGATGAAATATGGACAATATGTATTGAGGAAGTCGTAACTGCGTAAACTGTGCTTTTATGTGTATAAAGTTTTGTATAATCTTTTTTACTAATAAATATATAAATAAAATTAATAGTTTTTATTAAAACTCTACTTAATTATGAATTTAATAAAAGAAATACATACATACATAGCATATGTATGTAACATAGCTTCACGCTGTATCCCGCCTATAGCAGGGTAGGCAAAGGGAACTTAGTGTTAAGATTCTCCGTTCCCCACTTTCCGAATTGAGGCATTGCGTGTTGAGTGGCGGAACTCATCGCCGCGCTTTGCCTTGTTACCAAACCTAGGAAATGAAAAATTCCATTTCCTGGAGTGGGAATCGAACCTACAACCTGTCGCGTTTACAGTCGCACGCTGGTACCTCTGCGCCACGACAGGCGTTAAAAAATACATTTTTACGAATAACTCAAAAACTATTTGTCTGATCTTAAATAAATTTAAAAGAGACCACATTTGAAGCACTATCATATACCTAACACAAGAATTACCAAAATTAATTCATCCAGTTAAAAGTCATGCGGTAACACAAATACAAAATACACTCGAATTGATAATTTGAGGTCGATTAAAAGCTATGAAAAGTAAACGCTTGTCAATCATTTTGTGGCCATGGTAACACAAACCTTTAAAATGCGCATTAACGTTCATCTCCACTACCCGCGCTTCTCTCTCTACCTAACCTTTGAAAAGACCCTACTTTTTTTTTTCTTCTTTAACTTCACGCTCTAACCCGCATATAGCAGGGTAGGCAAAGGGAACCAGAGAACCTAGTGTTAAGACACTCCATTCTCTTTCAACAATTCCGTTCCCCACTTTCCGCCGAATTGAGGCATTGCGTGTTGAGTGGCCGAACTCAACGCCCCACTTTGCCTTTTTACCAAACTAAAGAAATGAAAATACTAAATTTTTCAATTCCTGGAGTGGGAATCGAACCCACAACCTGTCGCGTTTACAGTCTCACGCTTGTGCTTCTGCGCCACGAACAAGTGTCTAATCCTATTAATGCATTTTATTTATTTATTTATTTATAAGGTCTACCAACAGAATATACACATAACATGATAGTTGACACAAATTAAAAAAAAATGTTACATTGCTCAGTGTTATTCCACTTACAGACAGACACAACATGCTCCAACAATATACAATATACCTTAACATTATTGTATATTTAAAATTAGGCTAAGTAGAGTTTATCATATCACTTGAATAGTTTTTTTTTTAACTTCACGTTGTATCACGCATGTAGCAGGGTAGGCAGAGGGAACCAGAGAACCTAGTGTTCTCCATTCTCTTTCAACAATTCCGTTCTCCACTTTCCGCCGAATTGAGGCATTTAATTTAATCATTTTAATAGATTATAGCAAGATTTCGCTATTATACCTCTCGCGCCTACCTCTACCGTGTTAGTATATATAACAAATTACTTATTTATAAATTTGCTAGAAAGTTATTGCAAATTAATATATCGAGGTCATGATACATTTTGGTTACTAGAGATAAGTAAATTCGCTGAAGCACGTATAGTTTCCGTGGTGTAGCGGTTATCACATCTGCCTAACACGCAGAAGGTCCCCGGTTCGATCCCGGGCGGAAACATATTTTTTTGTGTTTTCTACGGAATGCAAATTTATTTCTTTTTTAACGTAATATTAAATTTTTAACCGATTTAAAAAAGGAGGGGTTCTCAATTTTTATTATTTAATTTATGTGTAATCTGACGAGTAGGTATTCGTAATAATTGTAGTTTTTAAAGCATTTTATTCATATTAAAGTCTTATCAACGATTTTTTTATTTATAAATACATTTTAAATACAATATTTTTTGTCCGTAAGAAAAAATGGTCTTCTAATCTCATATTTTTGTCGATATATATATATATAACTATTTTATACTATTTCTTCGTTAAAATGTTAATTATAATCACTCGCGACGGGTATCATTTCGTTCCCCAATTTTCACTTATTTTAATACAATATTTATAAAAAAAAAACTCAAACATACAGTCGAGGCCATCGTAGCCCAATGGCTGACTGTAAACGCTATTGGTCATGTGAAAATTTATCATATTTCAATTGCTTTCATTTCTCGATTCAGCGACTAGCGTAAGAGTGTTTGTACACTATATTCTCTCTTCTCTCTGTCTCTATACTTCTACTCTCTATACTTAAAAAAATACAAAATCGATACTAATTTCAATCTACGAGTACATACATAACATCAAACGCTAAGTGCCAATAACAATATAAAACCAAAGTATATTAAAGTTTGTGTTAAAACGAAATGCATTAAAGCGTTTTAAACCTATTTGTTACACTAACTTCAACGTTATCGAAGGAAAAGTAGTGCTTTGAAATTTAAGAGGCCTCTTAGCTACAGCCCATGTGTGGTACGAGGAAAGCCTTATATATATACTAATAGGGTTGAGTTTGCAATGATAATGATAACGAGGTTGACACAAGTTTTCTTACTCTACAAAATTGCAGTTAAGGATCGAAATCTATAATATTATATGTAACGTAACTTGTTGGTAATGTACTAGTATGTATTTTTTTATAAAAATGTTATAATTTTTTAGTTTATTTTTAGCTTAAAGCTTTGTTTTACAAGTATTAAGAAGTTTAGTGTCCAGACACTCCGTTTTCCTCTTTTTCTTGGGATTTTAATATTTTTAATACAGAGATATCAATTTTTAAATACAGTACAATAAGACACCTTATTTGTAATATTTTTTAATTTTTTTTTTGCATTTATAATATTATTAGGCATACTACTAAAATTGAAGTAAAGGAAAATCATGCCCAGAAGACATCTGTAATTTCAGTAAGTGCATCCTCCCCTTGTCTCTTTATTACTACGCTTTTCTAGAAGAGGGTGTTTATGAATGTAATAGTCCTATATCTTTTGTAGTTAAAAGGTACTTTTAATACAAACTTACTAGTTTAAACAGCACACTAAAATACCTTTATACATAATAATCGTTGTATGTATGTCCTTTCTGCCAAGCTATATACGTGACATCAAAAAAATATATTTTTCTAATTTGGTTCCTAATATTTTTTATTATCTACTTGATATTAATATCGATTTTTTTTTCTTCACACTGTATCCCGTATATAGCAGAGTAGGCAGAGAGAACCTAAGAACCTAGTGTTAAGGCACTCCGTTCCCCACTTTCCGCCGAATTGAGGCATTGTGTAAGGGAACTCAACGTTTGTCGTGGCGCAGAGGCATAACCATGCGACTGTAAACGTGACAGGCTGTAGGTTCGATTCCCACTCCAGGTAATGTTAGTTTAGTATTCTCATTTCCTGGGTTTGGAAACAAGGCAAACCGCAACACTTTTCCTATTGAAGTTGTCGTTAAAATTACATTATGCTTATATGTCGTTTTTTTATTCCTACAATTAATACGACGAAATTTTTGTACACACATCTAGTTAAATTATTTAAAAGTTTATTAGATACATATACACCTTTTATATATAAAATATATAGTTATTACAAAAATCTAAGTTATTCCAACAAACAGTTATATACTAAAACTGAAATTGCATGCACCACTATAGCCAGGTTAGCGGAAATTGTTTTCAATATTCCTTAAATTGAGTGCATCTCGGAACGAATCCGGCTCTCATCGGATAATATTGCCTTCTACGGTACGTAGCTTTAGTTTGCATATATTGAAAGAAAATGAATATTATAGCAAAATGATATTAGAAATTTAATATAATTTAAATTATTGAAATAAAAATATCTCATTTTTAATATCTTTTAATATCGAACCGAGTTCAAAAAAGGATGGGGTTCTCATACATACATGGCTTCACGCGGTATCCCGTATATAGCAGGGTAGGCAGAGGGAAAATCTAGTGTTAAGACACTCCGTTCTCCACTTTCCACCGAATTGAGGCATTGCGTGCTGAGTGGCGGAATTCAACGCCGCGCTTTGCCTTGTTATCAAATCCAGGAAATGAAAAATTCCATTTCCTGGAGTGGGAATCGAACCCACAGTCACACGCTTGTGCCTCTGCGCCACGACAGGCGTTAAGGGAGGTAGTCAATTCTTCTTTCTTTTTACTGGGTGAACTAATTTTGGTGATTATTTTCATATGATAGCTAGTGGTTCTAATGTGATTCCATTAAAATTATATTAATTAATCGTTCTGCTGACTAGGCCAAGCGCGGCGTTGTGTTTTCGTTACTAATGCCTCAATTGGGTCGAAAGAGAGAAACGGAATTTTTAAAAGTACGGAGTGTCTTAACACTAAGTTCTCAGGTTCCCTCTGCCTATCCTACCATAGGCAGCATACAGCGTGAAGCTAAAAAGAAGAAGGAAGAGCCACATTATGTCAATTTTAATGGTTTTTAAGATTTTTTTTTTTAACTTCACGCTGTATCCCGCATATTGCGGGGTAGGCAGAGGGAACCAGAGAACCTAGTGTAAATACACTCCATTCTCTTTCAAAATTTCCGTTCCCCACTTTCCGCCAAATTGAGGCATTGCGTGTTGAGTGGCGGAACTCAACGCCGGTTTTTAAGGTGTGATTCCGATATTGTTAATCCACTACTAAATATGTTTAACCAACTTGCAGTCGGTCTTCTTTTTTACTTAAAATTTTAATTCTATTTAATAAGTACTCAAGTCTAAGTAAGCACTTAGAATAACATAGACTTCTGATTGCCTCTAGCAATCGTCGTTAATATTTGATCATCTGGTTTAGTGCGCACTGCCCTGCTTTACACTTGACTGGCGGAGTTTAACCAATATGTTCTATAATTTAGGTTGCACCTACCTAGTCCCAAATTACGTACAAATTCAATATTTTTGTTATTACCGTTAACTGATTATAATAATAATAAAAAGAATAAATAATTATTAAAATTAATATTTTTAATTTGTTAATCACATATTTTAGGATAAGTAAAAAAATAAAATTATAAATGTAGGGGAAACGGGATTCGAACCCGCACCATTTAAGCCATACGTTCTTATTGAGCCACGTCGAAATTCTTATTTGCTTGTTGCAAGTAATAAAAGCAATTTCATTCTTTATTCCGCCACAAGCAGAGAGAACCTAGTTTCAAGACACGCCGTTCGCCTCTTTGCGTCTGAATTAGTCACATTAAGTATTGAGAGGCGGAACTCAACGCTGTGCTTTGTCTTATGAAAGCGGGGAAATGAAAATAATTTATATACAATCATTACCTCGGCTGGGAATCGAACGCACAGTTAAAACTTGCGTTTGCCGTTTTTTAAAAACATATTCATACTTACTTACTTAGCTTCACGCTGTATCCCGCATATAGCAGGGTAGGCAGAGGAAACCTAGTGTTAAGACACTCCATTCCCCACTTTTCGCCGAATTGAGGCATTGCGTGCTGAGTGGCGGAATCAACGCCGCGCCTTGCCTTGTTACCAAATCCAGGAAATGAAAAATTCAACTTCCTGGAGTGTAACATATTCATCCTATTTAGATATCGAACCGGCGACTAGCTTAACATTCAGAATATAATCACTAAGCCATTGGGTCTTACATAAAAAAACTAGAGAGCGATTTATAAAATCGTCAGCCCACTGAATTATTTATATATAGGAATATTTTTGTTCCAAGCATTTTTATGATTCACGTACTGTATTTACGTTTACCCTTGTAAATCGGCATCCATTGGTGAATGTTTTATTCATGACAATGCGTTTGTTTTTAAAGCTCTAGTTAATATAAGTTAATAGTTCAGTTTTCAGCTGAAAAAATTAAACTGAAAGTTTTGTTTAATCAAGTATTAAGGAGCTAGTGACATGTAAGAGTTGAGATATCCCTACCACGCGTGAATAGGTTGATAAGTCATCGATATTTTTTTAAAATATTAACAGTCTTTAGGCTTAAACTAAATCAAAACTTTTTAATTGGCGATAAATAAAAAATGAATATATTAATGAAAACATGTGCTCATTTTTGTAACACGTCTAAATATTCCTGTTAACTAAACGGTTATAATAACAACTACGATTTTGAGAAAGCAGCAGCTTGCAAGAAGTGTGGAAATTAGATAACCATATAAGAAAAACGCTCAATAAATTGTTAAATTTTTTAAAAAAAATAATAAAATAAAATGCCCTGAAAAGTAAAATTATTACGAATAACTCAAAAACTATTTATCTGATTTTACTAAATTTGAATCATCAAAATTGGTTTATAAAAAATTACGCGATGATACACACAAAGAACCAGTCGATTTGAAAACTTCCTTTTTTTGAAATCGGTAAAAATATATTAAGCTTAATCTTTAATCTCCATTTGAATATTCATATTACAGTAATATCGAGAATAATTTTTAAAAGTTCACTCAATTATATAACCTAGAAAATTGTGACCCACTTCGGCGATAGGCATTTATTGAACCCTTAATATAACGGCTTGGTTGACGGACTTAGAGTTCTAACAACAGTTTTATCCTTTGTTTTAAATGTACAAGTTAAACTTTCCAGAATATATGTATCAATTTTCAAAAAAAGGGAAATCGAATAACCATATAAGGAATTTATCGTAAAACGCTCAATTAATTAAAATAATTAAAATTATATTATTAACAAAAAATAAAAACTGCGAGTAAAATGCAGTAAAAACATTAAATATTACGAATAACTCAAAAACCTTCACACACATACAGTCAAAACACTTCAAAAACAGAAGCTATCATATAACAAAAGGATCATCAAAATTTGTTCACGCAGTAAGAAGTTTCGCGATGTGAGTGTTACAAAAAAACAATATCGAAGTGAAAACCTCATTTTTTGAAGTTGATAAAAAATATCAAGCCCACTTTGGCGGTAGGCATTTATTGAACCCTTAATATAACGGCTTGGTTGACGGACTTAAAGTTGTAACGACAGTTTTATCCTTTGTTTAAAATGTACAAGTTGTTTAAGCCTCCCAGAATATAAGTTTGAGTTATCTTGAGAAAACTTTTAAGAGATTTCCTCGTCGATGTCATTTCTGGTGGTTTTTGAGTAATTTTCATGCAATTTTGACGGGAATGTCCTGTGACAATAAAATTTAATAGTAGATTTAGTTGAAATTGTGAAATAAATTAATGAAAATTAAATAAACTAGATAGAAACTAAAATTCTACTCAACTTTTTAAATAAACTATTTAAAAATTAAAAGTTAATTAAAATATCGAGGCCTGTCGTGGCGCAGAGGCAAAAGCGTGCGACTATAAACGCGACAGTTTGTGGATTCGATTCCTAATCTGGGAAATTAAAATATTAAATAATATTTTGTATTTTCATTTGTTCGCTTTAAGCATCGTAACAAGGCAAAGCGCGGCGTTGAGTTCCGCCATTCAGAACGCAATTGGCGGAAAGCGGGCAACGAAAATGTTCAAAGAGAACGAATTATTATTAGACATTTTATTATTCATTTACTAAGTTCACTTTTAGCCTCAACTAAGAATCGAACCTGTTCAAGAATTTAATACATTTCTAAACTAGAAAATTTAAATCATCTGACCTAAATATTAAAAGGGGAAGAACCAAAGCAATATCTGTATCAATTAAAGTTCGCCACAATTTTAATAAAAGCATCACAAAGCTCCGCGGCTTATAAATTGGATCTAAGTTGGTAATGAAAGGTTCGTTTTTGTATCGGCTTGTAAAACTTTTATGGGGTAAAATCCACAGGCATTTTACGCGAGAGAGCTCACGGTTTTATTAGTATTGGTACACATGACATTATACTCTAAAGAGCTTTTTACAGATCTAGGTATTGTTATTTGGATTTCTCATATGTTTTGTGTCTTAAAGCTCTTTCCCTATGGCGAGGTAGTCTAAGAGAACCTTTTCTTTTCACGTGAGGAAATCCATTACGGATATCCGCCCGCGGGGACTCGGACGGGTTATGTGGGACTCCAGACCGGCTGTAAAGAGGCCGTCAGTATACCCACAAAAACGTCACTGTGCTTCTCCTCTACCGCCAACTGCCGTTCCTCCGTCTCTTTTCTCCGTTCTCTATTTTCTTTCGTCCGCCATAATACAAGACATCGTGTGTTAAGTAGTGAAACTCAACGCCGTACATTGTCTCACTAGAGTAGAGACATATAAATGATTAAAATATAATGATATTTCATTAATTAAGATTTTGTGCGAATTGAACCTATAACCCAATGCAACATATTCATTCTTATTTCTTATGTATGTAAATTAATATGTTTATCTGTATTTATTATGTTACTAGCTTTTCGCCCGCGGCTTCGCCCGAGTGGAATTCGGTTATATCGCGCGACATGGTAAGGAGTAGACTATAGTCTTTCCCAAGGTCTAGACTATTTGTCAAAAATGGTTAAGTGGTTTAGGTGTGAAAGTTGTAAACAGTTAAATAATCTTACATGATTTTATGTTTGACAATAAGAAACTTCCATACAAACTTTCATCCTCTATTTCAACCCCTTCTACAATTTTTTTCGCAATTAAAAGTATCCTATGTCCTTTCCCAAGTTCAGTTCTATCTTCATACCGAATTTTATCAAAATCGGTTCAGAGGTTTAGCCGTGAAAGCGTAACAGACAGACAAACAGAATTACTTTCGCATTTATAATACTAGTAAGGAATTATAAAATATAATATATAAAACAACGTTTCAATATTAGGTGTGAGTACGTTTCGAGTAAGCGTGAATAAGTTGACAATTCAAAAATATATATTCATTATAGCAAGTAATTTAATTTTGAGTTTTATCTGTAAATTCTGTTTTTATGTTAATATAGCTTCTTAGTTATTTATTCATGTCATAAATAAAGCAATCAAAATGCTTATCATAATTTAAAAAAGTATTTACATCCTAACCGGATATACCAATGAATGACATTAATCACATCCGAATGACTAATTAAAAAAAAATAAACAATAATAATAAAAATTCACGAAGTAATTTAAAATAATAGAGGCGCTATTCGCTAAATGTTTTCGCCGAATGCAGTGAACGTAAACCGATTAGACTGATTGATGAAATAGGCCGACAGACCGGGAATTTGGAGCGGAAAACAGTGGCTGCCCAAGATTCTGCCTCCATAATTATTGTTCGGAATTCTAAAAGCCTGAAATTTCCAAATACATGGGCATATTAAATTTATATATCGTATATTTTGATACATACATAAATACCTTCATGCTGCATCCCGCATATAGCAGGGTATGCCTCTGCCTAGTGTTAAGACACTCCGTTTTCCACTTTCCGCCGAATTGAGGCATTGCGTGCTGAATGGCGCAACTCAACTCCGCCTTGTTACCAAACCCAGGAAATGAAAAATTCCATTTCCTGGAGTGGGAATCAAACCCACAACCTATCACGTTTACAGTAGCACGCTTGTGCCTCTGCGTCACGACAGGCGTTGATTTTATATCTGTATTTAGGCGTATATTTTGATATGTTTTATTTTATATTATTCTACCGTTAACGTTTATTGTATGGCATTCAAATTTAACAGATTTTTGAAAGGAGGTAATCAATTGTTATTATTTTATTTGTGTTACTGCAAATTTTATTAAGTGAATCAGTTTCAATGATACAATTTTTTTTTTTATAACAGCTAGTGCTTCCGATAGGGTGTCATTTAGATTAAGATATAACTAGAATTTTTTTGAGTTACTGACAATATTGTTACTTAAAAGTGGATGTTATTTTTTCATTTTTTTTTTCAACTTCACGCTGTATCCCGCATATAGCAGGGTAGACAGAGGGACCCTAGTGTTAAGGCACTCCGTTCCCCACTTTCCGCCAAATTGAGGCATTGCGTGCTGAGTGGCGGAATCAAGCCGCGCTTTGCCTTGTTACTAAACCCAAGAAATGAAAACATTTACATTTCCTGGAGAAGGAATCGAACCCACAACCTGTCGCGTTTACAGTCGCACGATTGTGCCTCTGCGCCACGACAGGCGTTATTAAAATCGGTTTTACTTTTTGTTAAAATCTTAATTATTGAAACAATTGATCGTAAATATGTACAAATAGGGAGCTCGAACCCTATTCGCTTCGCTTGAAGAATTGGTTCAGTCGGGTTTTTTATTCTTTATAATTATTTAATATATGTAATTAACAATGTTAAACAATATGTTAACTATTAAACTCACAAATTATTATATTAAAATATTTTTTGTGTATAATAGCCCTTCAGCAGTTCATCGATATAGTATATTTCGACAGATATAAATATATACGTAGGCAAGGCCGCCCCTTGTTCATTGTAAGCAATAAATTTAGCTCCAAGCTCTCTTTTACTAAACATCGACCGTACGTCTTTTTATCCGACTTCAAAAAAGGAAAAGGTCTAAATTCGACTGCATTTTTATTTGTTTTTTTTTTACTGTGTATCCAAATTTTCGTGATTCGTTTTTTATGTGATAAGTAGTGCTTCTGGTGTGGTCCCATTTAAATTTGGTAGTTTTTGAGATATTTGTTTTTAGTGCATTTTATTTAAAGTCCGTTTGCTTTTTTTAATCATAATTAGGTTTTTTATTAAACTTACATTAGGCACCACTACGGCGTCTTTTTAGAATATTGGAATAATGACTAGACAAAAAAAAAACATTTAGGCCCTCATGACGCAGTGCCTGTATGTACACGCGATTGGTTGTGGGTTCAATCCTCACTCGAGGAAAAGATTATAATCAATTTATCTTCATTTGTCTGCTGATAAGACAAAACGCCATCTTAAGTTCCTCTGTTCACCACGCAATATCTCGAATTCAGGCGGATAGAGAACTAAAATAAATAATTACTGGCTATTCTGGAAAACGGAGAACAGAGTGTCTTAACACTAGGTTAAAGCTAAAAGTAATAATTGCTCACTATTCTCCCAACATACAAAACACTCAAACATGCACAAGTGATAGTTATATTAAATTATCTACTTCATCAATAGCATGCAAGTTTATTGAGCTGGCCCAAGTCAAGTTAATTGTTGGAAGTTCGAAGTTTAGTTTAGAATACGTTTAGTTCTAGCACTTGTAAACTATACTACACAATTTGCACAGGCGGTTTGGTTTAAGAATCGATATTTAGGCAAATAAGTGTGTTACGTATTTAATGCAACGCCTGTCGTGGCACAGAACACAAGCATGCGACTGTAAACGCGACAGGTTGTGGGTTCGATTCCCACTCCA